>JARJCN010000066.1:0-282413 GCA_029282135.1 Mycena belliarum
GCACGTAGAGCACGCATTGCAGTAGTTCATCCTCGCCCCAGGAAATAGCCCATCAGCTAGTTCTGTCCTAAAGGCTTTGGTGTCCTCTGTATCTGCGGAGATTTGTGTACCAAAAACATATCTTTGTCTTGATTCATTAACAATTTCGCGAACTTGAGATTTATCAGTTATAGCTAACTGCTGATTCCTGAGCTTGCAAGGCTTCTGGTGGTACACGCTATTGTCTCGTGGAGGGTCACGGCAGCAGTTCCAGATAAGCACACCTCGTCTCGTGGAGGGTCACGGCGAGAATTCGATAAAGTCCTCAGTTAAGTTGCTAGAGGCAGGCGGCCGTTACTATTGGAACCTGTGCGCGTTTAGCAGCCTGGTCATATTTCGGTTAGTTGGGCTATTGGAACCTGTACGCGTTTAGCAGTCTGGTCGTAGTCGTTGTTCCCTTGCCTGGCCTGGTCAAGCGCCCGTCAGGAAGCCGTTCACGTCCGTGTTAAAGTCGTTGAGACTTGAGCCGGGGAGACTTTCACAACAAAACATCCTTACACCCGAAACCCCTTGTCTGTGTTTTCGTGTGTTCGCGATTGTTCTTCGGTTGGTAGCTACCTGAAGCTATTGTAATCTCGAACTTAGTTCTACCAAACTTGTCGAGTCGATACTTGTCCCACTTCAATAAAAGAGAGAATTCATCTTATCTGTATACTTCAGAAGGATCCGAACTCAATCTTAGCACTTTGTACTGGTTGTAGTGAGTTGTGTGTGTGTGTGTGGGTTTTGTGTTAGAGTCCGCTCTTCGCGAAGTCACCATTCTGCAGCCCTTACTCAGGTGCACCGTTTCAGCGCCATGCTCGGAGATTGTATGTGTATGCGGATGGTTGCCATCGGGGAAGTACTCTGGCACGCAGTAGACATGCGCAAGCGGCGCCAGCGCCTGCTCAAGGCGAGCCATGTAAGAGAGTCCGTCTGGTCACAAATGTCACGGATAGTGTCACGGTGAATTCCTGGGCACACAATTTTCTCAGATAGCCGTCGAGGGCTCGAAGTAAAAAGGCGAGGAAATTATAGGACCTTCTCTGAATCACCTTAGTAACTGGGGTCAATTGACACATTTTTTCTTACAACGCGGGAGCTTAGATAGAGGCCGCCCATGAGTTCTACCCAAAAAAAAAATAGTATTCGTAAATCAGGCTACGCCGGCCTTAGTCCCTTTGCCCTCAGCATATTCTCCTCCAATGTCAGCTCCTTCATCCACCTGCGGTGCTCCGATTCATCCTCGTGGTGATACAAGCAGCACATGTAGTCGCAGCCACATGTGCATTTGGGACAGTATGCCGGGAGCCGACATTCGCAGTGCAACTCGGGCGGGGTCTGTGACCGCACACGCCCGTAGGAAATGGGGCCTGGGATTGGGGATCTGCCTTCGCTATCGGAGTCCGCGTCGGAGCCCGCCTCCGACTCCGAGGGGGGAGACCACTCCTCCCAGTATTTGCTGCGCTGCGCGGCCTGCTTTTCCCACTGTCTTTGCAGCCACCATGGTCTGCATCGGCGTAGGTAGTGAAGGGATGCGAGCTGGAAGTAGAAGACAATGTTTTGGAGTAGGTGATGCGAAAATCAAGTGTGCCTTGGATGCAGCGGAACAAGTGTTTGACAGCCTTCCAATGAGCCTCCCCCGGATTGCTATTGAAGCGTGCAAGCACGCCAACAGCATAGGAGATGTCCGGGCGAGTTTGGGTAGCCAAGTACATCAGAGAGCCAACAGCAGACAAGTACATGCTGCGAAGTCGTTTCGACTCTTCTTCTGACTCGGCACCCATCTCCTTGGTCAAAACAAGACCAGGAACCATTGGAGTGCTAACAGGCTTGCAGTCCGTCATCTGGTACTGCTCAAGCATGTTCACAGCGTACTGGCGCTGCGAAAGGTGGATGTCTCCAGTCCCTGCATCACGTTCGATCTTGATCCCCAGAAGCCACTCTGTGGGACCGAGATCCTTGACTTTGAATGAAGAGCCAAGTTGAGCAATGACATTGTCAATTTCAGCATTGTGCTTAGCACAGATCATGCCGTCGTCGACGTAGATGGGAAGGATGATGCGCACAGTGCCACTGGAGTAGATGTAGCACGAGCGATCGGACTGGAGACAGCGAAAGCCCATAGATAAGAGCTTTGCGTTCAGCTTCTTGTTCCATTGACGACCAGCCTGCTTGAGTCCATAGAGAGACTTGCGCAGTTTGAGAAGCTGGCCGCGCTCCCCTTGCGGGAACCCTTCGGGCTGAGTCATGTAGACGTCCTCCTCCAGGTCGCCGTTGAGGTAGGCTGAGGAGAAGTCGATGGAACGAAGCTGAAGGTCATGCTGAGCAGCAAGAGCCAGGATGGTACGAAGCGTTGCCGCTTTGAAGGTGGGGGAGAAGATCTCGTTGAAGTCAATGCCATGGCGCTGTCCGCGGCCGTCGGCAACGAGTCTGGCTTTGTAGCGTTCAATGGTGCCATCTGACTTGTGCTTGATAACAAACACCCATTGAGAGCGGATTGGCTTGACGCCAGGGGGTGCATCCACAACGTCCCAAGTGCAGTTCTCTAGAAGAGCATTGATTTCTGCAACAGCTGCATCCTGCCAAAGATGTGCGTCCGAGCGTCGTAGTGCCTCGTGATAGGAGCGAGGATTGCCAGACTGGACAGCAGACTGAGCTGACTGAACAGCAGCCACGTTGGCCGCTTGAAGCGCTGGACTGGTAGGATCTCCTTCATGCGCAACAACGAGAACACTGCCTGGTTTGAGCAGCAGTTCATCGTCGCTTTCCTCCGAATCAGATGCAACGGCAGGTGGAGGATCTCGGTGAGATTGCCACCAGTCTGCGGCGGGTCTGTGTTCCGTAGTCTGCCCATGGAACCGTCGACGTGCAGCAACACCAATAGGAGAAGGTGGAGTAGATGGCGGCTGCTGAGGCGATGGAGGAGGCGATGGTTCCGGGGATGGAGGAGCAGATGGAGGGTGCTGCGGCGGTTGTGCTGGAGGCGGCGCGGGTGACTGAGGGCGCGAAGGCGGCGGAGAACGCGGCGGAGAACGCGGCGGAGATTGTGGTGGCGAGGATGCAGGTGTGTCTGACTTTGGAGCGGGAGCAGGAGCGCGTGGTGGTTCATCATCATCATCGTCATCTCCCCCGTTATTGCGCGCCACAGGCGGCGTGACGGGAGGCACAGGAGGAACAATGGACCCAGGAGGGATTCTTGGACACTGCCTCATAGCATTAGGGCTGTTCCCAGGGAAGTAGCGCTCGTCAAAGACAGCATGCTCTCCGACAATCGTCTTCCTGGTCACAGGGTTGTAGAACAACCATCCCTTATACTCTGTGGGATAGCCAATGAAAATGCACTTCTGGATGTGAAATCCTGAAGCACCTCTCTTATCCTTCTGCACATGCACGTAGGCAAGGCAGCCCCACACCCGGAGGTGCGACACATCCGGCTTCCGCTTGAACCAAAGCTCATATGGAGTGGTGTTCTCCGGAATATGAGACGTTGGATGCATGTTGCCCACATGAAGATATGCATTGACTGCAAGCTCCCTGAAAGACGGCGGCAAGTTTGCCTCATGCAGCATGGCCGTGGCGTGCTCATCGATGGTACGAATACCACGTTCTGCAGTTCCATTCATCTGCGGTCTGTTCCTCGTTGTGTGACGGCGCACAATGCCTGCAGAGCGCAGAAAGTCTGCAAACTCGTTGGACATGTACTCCCCACCTTCGTCGTCCTACAGCGCCTTGATTTTGCAGTCAAAGTGGTTCTCAGCATACGCCTTGAACATTTTGAATGCATCAAACGTCCCACTCTTGCGCTTCATATGGATAACCATTTTGAAGCTGGTGTGATCATCAGTGAAGATAACGCGATATTTATGGCCCTCTCGGGTGTAAATATTGTATTCCTTCAGATCAGAGTGAATCAGTTCAAGCGGCGCTGCAGCGCGATGGCCAGTGGAAGGAAACGGACGCGCATTCAGCTTGCCTGCAAGGCAAGGCTCACAAATCGGATCTGGCTTCCGGGTTGAAGTAAGCTTCACACCAGTCACCAGATTCTTGCTCAAGATCTTCTGGATGTCAGAATGGTGGCCCAGCCCACGATGCAGCAGTTCCAGATCAAGAGGCAAGGTCGATGTGGCCAGAGCTGAGTCAGAATGTTCCTTCACAAATGCCTGGTTCCTCTCATTAATCTCTGCTTCGAAAAGCACCACGTTGTTCAGTTTGAAGAAGACAAAGCTTCCCTCCATTAGAATAGAGTATTTGTGAACACGAGATAGATACGTGGTAGAGATGAGATTGTGAGATAGATTTGGAACATATAGGACATGTGTGAGGATAATCCACCTGCTTCTACGTCCGTTTACAAGTGGCTTCAGCAGTGCCTCCCCAACCAATTCAGAATAGTTAATGACTCCATTTGCAACTTAAATTGGAACCCTGTATGGCCGAGCATTGAGCAAGGCTTTGCGACGATTTGTCATGTGCGAAGTGCATCCTGAATCTGGGTTCCATTGGATGTCAACAAGAGTAATTTCTGAGGCAGAGAGAGCACATGCATTAGAAGCCACTTCGGATGTAGCTGCTGCACCACCCTTTTTGCCCTTCTTCTTCAGTCCAAGCGCTTGTTGGAGTTTGAAGCAGTTCACCAGGACGTGACCGGAACCGCCACAGCCGTAGCAGAACGGTGTGGCGGACTGGGCAGGGGGTGCAGCTGCAAGGGCAGCAGACGATGAGGGCGGAATTGAGGAGGCAGGAGATAATGGTGTGGCAGATGCAACCATTGCCATTCCAGAAAGCGGATTGGCATGGCCTTGGTCGCCTTCCTGATGAGGAGTCCTGAATGCCTGATGATTGGCATAGGCCTGCTCGATGGCTGACACTTCGAGCTTTGTTGAAGACTGCTCAAATGGTGCCTTTAGGACAGCAAACTGTCCGACATCAGGAAGGGCCATGAGAAGAACCACGGAGTGTAGTTCGTCGTCAGCGTCTTCAAGGGTAAAGTCTTTAGGTCTAGACCCTTTGAGAAGACGCATTGCAGCAGAGACGCGGCCAGTGAGAGACAAGAGTGACTCTTCCTCCCGGAGTTGGATAGAAGTCAGTGTCTTGTAGGCATTGAAGCGAGCTCCAGCCTTCCTTGGAGCAAAGATGGTCTCCAAGGCCTTCCAAAGAGCCTTCGGATCGTCCTCATGCTCTATGACGAGGGGCTTGACGTCTGGGGATAATAAGCCCCACAGAACGCCAGCACACTTCTCTATGACTGCTGCGTCCGTGGTTGCACCAGTGGCAGCACCAAACACCTCCTTGCGCCTCATAAAGGCTTTGGCATCGCTTTGCCAGGTCACAAAAGGTGTGGCCTTGCCAAGGATGGGTCCAGATGACTTGTCATCAGCAGACATGCCTGGAGTGTGTGTGTGAAGAAAATGTAGCTAGATGCAAAAGTCCGTGGTGTAGCAAAGAATAGGTAACAGAAGCTAATGCTAATGAACACCCAGTTGTAAGGCACTTAGGCCCTAACCCCAGAATCACAGGATTGACTACCTGGATGTTTTCTGGTGGATCAAAGACTACCTCTCAAAGAGGATTGGTCCCAACAGTTGGAGTTCCTATCTACCAAGAGGAACACACACACAGACCAAGGCAGTCAGAGAAAGACAAAGATGGAGAGGATGAGAATCTCAGATGATCGACTTAGAGGTAAAGCCCGGGGCCCATAACCTGTTAGAACAGGCAAGCACAGTGGTCTGAAGTCAACAGTGAGAAACCCTGTTATTGAGCATTGTGCTAGAAGAACTAACCTGAAGTCAACAGTGAGAAACTGAGGACTCCAGTCTAAGCTAGGCTACTTATATATACAGTAGATAGATAGATGAGTAAGCATGAGTAACTGATCACTAAGCATGAATAAGCATGAGTAAGTGGATGAATCAGCATGAGTAAGGGATCAGTAAGCAGGCTAACTAAATGGAGAATGCTCAATAAGCATATCAGTCAGCATGACTGATGAATGTAAGTATGATGACTACAACTATGTAAGAGAGAATGACACAGTCCAAACCCATACTCCAACAAGGGTGGGGTTTGTCGGTGAGGCAGACAGCGGCGCTCGGGCTGCGTGTCCGGCAGTTTGAGTGAGCGCAAACGCGGCACCCGCGCCTCGATGTGGCGGCAGGGGCGGTCGGGCGAGGGCGCGGGCGCCGTACGGAATTTCCTGGCGGTGGGACGGAGACGGCGGCGCGCTCGGGCTGTCACGTAGGGCGGGGTTAAGCGCATAGACAGCAGGGGACGGGGATCTGCGCTTCCCCGGAGTCCTGGGCACACAGAAGACATGCACCCGGTCAGTCTGTGCTATCGACTGGATCGTGCGCATGTAGACTGCCCGCTTGCACAATCGTCGCAGTGCGCCCCCGATGCACACAACCAACTGTGTGTTTTGCGAGGGTGCCGCCGCCGCGTGCGAGGGGCAGCGAGCGCAGGCTTGCTCGACTGCGCAGCTTCGTTTCCTGCTCCTGCCTGGGGTCAGAATTAGGCACGGCGGTGCTCTAAAAATTCGAGTTTGCGGTCAGCAGATCGTGCCCCGCCGCCGAAACGCACGCGCCCCGCCCCACCCCACCACCGCCTTCACACGCTCGCGGCCAAGTTAAGTCCGAGCCGCGCTCGATAAGCGGGCACAACATTGCTGTCCGGATCCGCAGGTTTGGGCCTGCGGAGAGGCATGCGGAGGGGCGGCAGGTGTGCGCCACGCTGCTGGGGAGAGGGCGCGGGCACGGGGACGTCGTGGTGGCGGGCCAGGTGGTCTGCTGCGCTGACGCTCTCTATCGCGCGGCCGCTGCGATCGACGAGCAGGGCGCGGCTCGAATGCACGGAGCGGCGACCTTCGCATAAGCCACCTCGTCGGACGTACAGTGTTGCGTCGCGTGAGGACAGCGCGGATCGAGTCGGGTTTCAGGCGCGTTTCCGGGCGCATTTGGGCGGTGCCGACGCCCGGGCTACCCCGAAAGACGAGGGGCCCGCGTATCCGAACGTGCGAAGCGATTCTGCCCGCGCACAAACCGATTGCGGCTGCGAGAGACGAGACAGGGCGCGAAAGATTCGGCGGGGGTGCGTTCTGCGCGTGACTGCACCGTGGGGGCGTTTGCGTGTAGCGGCTCGTTGATGCGATGCGGCCGACTGACAGGTGTCGGCGAAGATTGGGCCATGCGTAAGGGTACGTGCGCTCGATGCGGCGCCGCATTTGCGCAGCGCCGTCGTCCAGGAGCTGCGTGCGAGACGCAGCTCGAGCGGCGGCGGCGGCGCTAGAGCCCGCTCCGGGGACGCAAGGCGACCGCGCGCAACGAGCGCAGATGCGCCTGTGCGGTTGTTGAGCGGCGGGGATGTAGGGCTGGGCGCGGGCTCGTTGTTTGGGTGGGAGCGAACCTGAGTGGGGCACGAGAAGGGCACGGGCGGTGCCATTATTCCGGTATGCTGGCGCTACAGGCGACGGGGGCGACACGGGCTTGAGACCGACGGCTGTGCTTGGTTGGACCACGGCGGCGCCGGAGCTGTGTTGCGAGACGAGGGATGCGACGTGATAGAGCTGCGCTGGGTTTAGTAAGTACATTGTCAGTCTGCATGTAAGGAGGCAGCACACAGTGTCCGGGGCAAGCGAGCGCACTGCGGCTGAAGTTGCGCAGCGGGCGATGCAAGCTTGCTATAATGCAGAGCAGCGTCGGGCTCGTGGGTGACTGCAGCGGCCCTGGCGTGGCGGCTGCTCGGAGCCGTGGTCACACATCGACCTGTGGATTCGCAGGTGATTCTGCGTGTGCGACACGGTGAGCACGATGTGCTTGGGCGGCGAGTACGGGAGGGGCTCGAAGCACGGCTGCAGGACAGAGCAGGCACGAGGCTTGGCCGAGGATGCCACACGGCCAACGTGCCGTGCTTGATCCGGGACGGCAAGCTATCGGCCACGTGTGTGCCTCGCCCGCCGCCTGGCATAACTTGATGTGGCCCTGTCAGCCGGCCCGCACAAGCCGTGTTTTCCTTGGTTCCAAATTACTTATTTATTACGTCTTAGATGCACAGTCTTCTGCTGTCACCTGTCAATCAGCCCATGGCAGTTGGACTATTGCACTATGGACTCTCCCTGTTTAGTAGGACCAAGAGCATAAGTACTTGTCTAAACATGATACAGCTTCTAATGGCATGGTCAATACACAATCAGCAGCTCGGAGCTCCGCTCTGACTCTAACTGTATGTCACCGGACAGGGTTCAAGTACCAAGTACTCAGTACTAGTACCGGAGTACTAGTAGTTGTACTGGTTAAGTGATTGTACTGGTTAAGTGATAAATCACAACAAGCAACCTGACGAGGGGTCGGCGGATCCGACCTGTATCATCTCCCCTTCACTAAATCTTGACCGTCCTCGGTCAATAGACTTTAGTGGTCTTGGAATGTCAATCTTCACAAGACTGTCCTAGTTGTGCCTTTATTGACTTCTAAGTCCTCCAAACTATCCACTTGTTTAGCGGAACTTCAATTTATGGCTTGCGCCAAGTCCATTTCACTAGATGACAGAGCACTTGCCGAGAAGTCTGATGGACTTCTTTTTCGGCAAGGCTAGAGATCTGCCTCCGTTTCAAGAACTACATCAATTGATGATGTCATGATCTACTTCGTGAGAGTAGTCTAGGGTCTCAAAGGTATGTTCAACTCCTAATTGGGAGGACCTCCCAATTTTTCTGGTCTTGGTCCTATTACGTCTTGAAACCTTGCTGCGTGCGGCGGTCCGTGGTTCCGTATTCAATACAGGACCCTGGGCTATTTTTGGTTCTATTGTAGAAGCAGGTACGTTCTGGGCTATGTTTTCATTTGTGGCTGCTGGAATAGTTATGTTCCGCAGCCGCACAGCCTCCTCGTTCCTTTCTTCTCAACCACCATCCCCCGCTTCTTGGTGTCCACCGCCAGGCAGCGCCACCACTCCTTTCCTCTCCTCATCGTTGTCTACAATGTCTAGCGCCTCTCGCAAACGCAAGGCACCCTCCGAAGTCTCTGTCATGGACGAAGACGTCTGGCAACATTTTCGCCACTGCACCAATATCCATCGCGTCATCACGTACTTCGACCAGTCCACGATGAAGAAGGCGAACCTGGGCGTGGCCCAGCAGGCCTTTGCTCATTTCCTGGAGGCCATAGTGCGTCCCACCCGGTTTCCTCCAGCTTCGACCTAACCCACTGCTTGTTCTAGCGCGCATACTGTGCCTGGGCCAAAAACCGAGACTTCGCAGAGGTCGAGGCGTTCATTTACACCGCCGCCCCCGTGCTCTTCTCGTTCTACGAGCGCGTGGAGTCGTCGGGTTCCCGCAAGTCGTACCAATTCTGCGCCATGTACTCCGATCTCTCTGACCTCGCGCCTCTCCACTATCCTGCCAACGTAGGTCAACCTTCTATGTTCTATTCCTTACTTATGAGGACTTTTTACACAGGTTGTTGTCCCTACCGCGGACTTCACTTTCCCTGAGCTGGAGACTATTGCAGCACAAAAGATGGTTGGCCTGGGAATTGAACCCAGGACCTTCTCATATCATGTGAGATGCTCTAACCCGAAGGTTAACCACTGAGCTATCCAGCCGAACGGTGTGAAGGGAACTCCCAGAAGGACCTTCAACAGAGACGACTGAAACAACTCTGCCCACACTGCCCCGTCTGGACACTGCGCCCCATTCGTCGCCTCCACCAGTCCACCAACGTCAACATCCAAAGTTGGAGACCGGCGCGCAGTCCTTGCCTGCGGCTTTGTCCTCGCGCCAGGTGCATAAATCCCCTCTCATAACTTTTCAGATACTAAAAAGTTTTTATTTACAACCTGCGCACAAAACTATTCGTCGTCCAGCGCCTGTCAAGGCTGTTCCGCGTGTGGTTCTTTTGCCCCGCCCTCAGGCACCACTTCCCCATGCTCCGCGCCCACCTCCTTTGACTTCGAAGCCCATCAAGGCTCCCACCAAGTCGACTTTGCCTACGCTTCCCGCTGTGCCCGACCCCGAGTCCAATGAGGACAAGTCCCAGGACGAGGAGCTGGAGGATGCAGACAGTGAGACTGACTCAGAGGAGGAGGAAGCACAGTTCACCCCCGAGGAGGATCCCGAGGAGGAACCTGCGAAGCCCGAGCCCAAAGCTCTGAGCAAGGCGGCGCCGTCGGAAGCGTCGAAGGCTGCAGAGCCTCGACCGACTCGTCTGCTGCCCGTGCCCTCCCCGGCTGTCCCAGCCCAGCGTCGTAAGTAGTACGACGCCTCCCCTTCGACTACTTGCTGACTTCTTTGTAGCGACCTCCATCGTGGAACCCCTTGAGGTCCTTACTCTCGTTGTTGGTGCTACGGCTGTGGGAAACGCCTTGGGCTCCCAAGACCGCTTCACCCCCGTACACCCTCCTAGTCCGAACTTATTTTTCTTTTAGTTCTGACTC
Source organism: Mycena belliarum (assembly GCA_029282135.1). Classification (NCBI taxonomy): domain Eukaryota; kingdom Fungi; phylum Basidiomycota; class Agaricomycetes; order Agaricales; family Mycenaceae; genus Mycena; species Mycena belliarum. The sequence continues at coordinate 10,450 of JARJCN010000066.1, forward strand.
TTTTCCTTTCTGCAGGCTATGTTTCCCTGCACTTAGTGCCATGGGCTCGGTGAACAGTGCTTCGAGGAAGGCCGCGGGCTCCCTTGTCGCCCTTGTAAGACAAAGGGGATCAAGTGCTCCCATTGCCTTACTGGCGTAGCGCACATGTTGCTCCAGCAGCGCGCTGAGACCTTTGCCTTGGGCGGCGCCTCAGGTAAGTATTATTTTCCTTACTCAGAGATTCCAGCCACTAATTTGGCAACCTCAGCCCTCATTGCACGGTTCTCTGCCATCGCCCAGTCTCGCCGCCAGGTCGACCTTTTCCGTGTACTCGCTGCGCACGCCTACGACGACTTCAACCAGTCGCTTCGCCACCTCGCCTTCATCTTCTTTCAAACGAAGACTAGCGTTACTTCTGAGGAGTTGGCGCAGTACTTTGAGGACCCCACCAACCTCGCTGTCGTCCAAGGCATCCTCAAACGTCTCCAGGTCTCTCGCGCCGCCCTCTGGGACGAGTTCAGCACTTCTGCGCGGCAGGGCGCGGACACATCTCCGGGCGGTTCGTTTCCACGGCAGCACGCGGTCCCTCAAAGGGCGGCACCAATCTATTTGTGCACGCGATGACATCTAAATGATGCCATCAGGGAATATTCTAGAAACACCGGAGCCCATAACCTGTTGGAACAGGCAAGCACAGTGGTCTGAAGTCAACAGTGAGAAACTCTGTTATTGAGCAATGTGCTGGAAGAACTAACCTGAAGTCAACAGTGAGAAACTGAGGACTCCAGTCTAAGCTAGTCTACTTATATATACAGTAGATAGATAGATGAGTAAGCATGAGTAACTGATCACTAAGCATGAATAAGCATGAGTAAGTGGATGAATCAGCATGAGTAAGTGGATCAGTAAGCGGGCTAACTAAATGGAGAATGCTCAATAAGCATATCAGTCAGCATGACTGATAAATGTAAGTATGATGACTCCAACTATGTAAGAGAGAATGACACAGTCCAAACCCATGCTCCAACATGGGAGGACGAGGACCGTCAGCTCCAGGGCCTGGGTAAAACAACTCACCGCAGCCGCAACCGCAACAAGGACATCATCCCCATCCGCAAGTACAAGAAACAACCCACAGATGGGGTCAACGGACGTGCCACGGCACAGAAACAACGCGAGGCGAAAGGCTCGAAGATGCAGGATCTTGCTTCTGACGTGGAAGCGTGGGAGATGGAGCGCGAGGCTCGCGCTGAGATGCTCGCTGAGAAGTACGGGGTAAAGCTTAAGCTGGTTCGCCGGTGAATGCTGTCCGCCTTGGGCTTCAAGGTCAAGCGCAAAGTCAGCCTGTATAACACCAAAATTTCGGCAATTATGGCGGAGCTCAATGCAGGCAAGCTTCCGTTATTGCCTCTTCTATCTCTATGACTTACTGACATGTCTTGCAGGCCGCAGCGTTGGTGATCGGTGATACGACTGGTAGCGGACCAGCCGTGTAATCACGCTTTTTAGCGACTTCTAGCATACGGCTAGAGGACTCCTGTCCGGTGATATACAATTAGAGCCAGAGCTGAGCTTCGCGCTGCTGGTTGAGTATTAATGATGCTAGAGGATTCCTATTCTGAGGATCTGTACTTTGACTTGGTTCGCTACCAAATGGGAGCCAGAAAAAGACAGTCCTAGAAGAGTAGCGAGCTCCGACAGATAGAGTCAGATCCTAGTGATAGGACGTGGCTTGCCCTGCAGGCTAGATACCATACCCCGGAGATATATACCCAAAAGCTCAGACACCCTTTGTGTGGATCATGCATTACCAGGAAACATAGCAGATAGCGAGGTAGCGAAGTCATGTTCGAAGTAGCGAAGTGACCTAGTACCACAATGACGGACATTGGACCAGTTCGCTACACAAAGTACTGTTTAGCGAACCCTCTGTACCCAGTAGACCAAGTGTCCGGCCTCACCCGGACCATCATGGGATCATGTTGGTATACCGAGAAGTGCACAAGCACTTTTGCGGGATCTGCACAGTCCAAAAGGGGAATTGATTGTCGATCGTGATTTTCAATATCCTTTCCGGGACTATGCCGGGCGAACATGTGGGTTCGAAACCAAGCCGGAGGGAGACGTAGAGCTCTGACGGAGCTGTGGGACGTAATCCTAGCGGATTACTGACCAAGCCGGCCTAGTGTGTAGGTCCGGCAGGAGGAAGATGTGTTCGCGAACCCGCGGCATGTCCGCGATATATCCAATATGGCTCGGCTGGTCATTCGCGCTGACTGGCAAGGTGCCGAGCCTCACCAAGGACACTATACAGAGGACGCGTGGCCGTTATATTCCGTTCCGAATCCGTTTCATTACTCATTTTCCTTTGTCTTGTTTACTCATATCAGTCTGTCATGTATTTAGCGAAAACCTATAAAATAGCACGTAGAGCACACATTGCAGGAGTTCATCCTCGCCCCAGGAAATAGCCCATCAGCTAGTTCTGTCCAAAGGCTTTGGTGTCCTCTGTATCTGCGAAGATTTGTGTACCAAAAACATATCTTTGTCTTGATCCATTAACAATTTTGTGAACTTGAGATTTATCAGTTATAGCTAACTGCTGAGTCCTGAGATTGCAAGGCTTCTGGTGGTACACACTATTGTCTCGTGGAGGGTCATGGCGAGCATTTGATAAAGTCCTCAGTTAAGTTGCTAGAGGCAGGCGGCCGTTACTATTGGAACCTGTGCGCGTTTAGCAGCCTGGTCATATTTCAGTTAGTTGGGCTATTGGAACCTGTACGCGTTTAGCAGTCTGGTCGTAGTCGTTGTTCCCTTGCCTGGCCTGGTCAAGCGCCCGTCAGGAAGCCGTTCACGTCCATGTTAAAGTCGTTGAGACTTGAGCCGGGGAGACTTTCACAACAAAACATCCTTACACCTGAAACCCCTTGTCTGTGTTTTCGTGTGTTCGCGATTGTTCTTCGGTTGGTAGCTACCTGAAGCTATTGTAATCTCGAACTTAGTTCTACCAAAACTTGTCGAGTCGATACTTGTCCCACTTCAATAAAAGAGAGAATTCATATACTTCAGAAGGATCCGAACTCAATCTTAGCACTTTGTACTGGTTGTAGTGAGTTGTGTGTGTGTGTGTGGGTTTTGTGTTAGAGTCCGCTCTTCGCAAAGTCACCATTCTGCAGCCCTTACTCAGGTGCACCGTTTCATCGGTACTCGATCCCTGATGTGAAGGGGATGGTCAAGAAGGACCCGTCGATGCTTGGTGGGTTTTCGCCTGAAGAGGAGGAGGTGATGATAGAGGAAGTGCTGGAAAAAAGGGTGTTAAAGCATCAGGGGACACGTGCCAACAACAAGGCTGCCGCGGCCGACGCGAGGCGTACGCTGAAACACCTAATGGCAGAGGTGCACTGCTCGTCTTTTTGCTGTGCAATGCTTGGCTAACGTGAATGGAACATAGATTACCGCGCTTGCTGAGCGCTCGGGAATGATTGGGTTTGCCATGTTCTCGCGGGGGCATGTCCACGATACATCGTGCTCAGTTTCGATAGAATCGTGGGGTGCGCTCGACTTTTTTCAGGAGGTTTTTAAGAAGGATCCAACGGACGTTGCGACTCTCTTTGAATTATGGGTGATCAGCTGCGAGAAAGGTAAGCGTACCAGTTTTCCCTTTTGTTCAAAATTGGTTGACAGATGTGGAAATAAAGGGACAACGGGGGGCGATACACTGCAGGAGATGCAGCATGACTGTACGCAAATGATCAAGACAGGACTGCGTAAGAACGATCTCTGTTTCTAGCTTTCTGTGCTGACCCGTCAACTCCTATTCTTGTAGAGCAGATCACGAAGAAAACAAAAGTCACGATGAACTATGAAAATTATATAAATTCAATGGTCATCGAGAAGAATGTCGGCCTCGTGGGCTGGCCCAAGTCTACAACCTTCAAGCGGATGTCGAAGCAGTCCGCTATCAAGCCCCTACGCGCGCTCCGTGATGCGTTGCGGTCGGGGGAGTGCCGGTGGAAGGTCCTGAAGCCGTCGGAGAGGGAGCATCTTATCGCGAACTTCAATGATATGGTGGAGAAGGGTGAGGCAACCGAGAAGGTACAGAAGAAGAAGGCGCCACAGGAAAAGGGCAGCATGGATGACGAGGGTGGTGGACACCACAGAAAATCGGACAAGCGGAGATTGGAGAAGCGAAAGCAGAGGAAGGGTCCCCCAGCACCGCAGGAGGACAACTCGGACAATGAGGTCGGCAGACACCGCCGGAAATCGGACAAGCACAGGCGGAGGAAGGCTGCCCCATGCGGCGGGGAGGACGATTTGGAGGATGTCGAGGAGGAGCAAGTGCGGCGTCCATCATCGCGGTCAATGGAGCAGCGCGCAAAGCTGTTGGCGCTTGTTCGGGCGAAGCACAGCTCGGGACCAAAAGCTACAAAGGGGGGGGAGGGCACAAAGCGGAAGTCGCATGAGGTGGATGGGGAAGAGCACGAATGGCAGAGGAAGCGCAAGAAGTGCACAGCGTCCGACGTGAAGGGTGACGAAGACGGGCAGGCAACAAAGCGCAAGGTGCCCGAGGTGGACAGTAACGAGGAGGGGCCAACACGACCAAAGAAGCGCACGAAGGTCCAGGATTGTTCGCAAGGAAGCGGGATGAAGGGCCCCTCCAAGAACAACTCAAAAGGTGCCCCTGCCACAGGTGGGACTGCCCCAAACCGGGAGCGCCCCCGGCCAATACCTGTGTGGAAGGGGTCGAGGCCTCTCACCAGAGCCCCAGAAACAACTGGGGTGCCGCAGGGCATGGACGCACCACCCTATACTGGAACACCGCATCATGGTTCCGACACGCCGCCCGGTGGTTCCGACGTGCCGCCCCGTTCACCCAATGTGCCCCCCCCACGGTACAGAGACAGGCACGCTGCCTCGGGCTCCCGACGTGCCGCCCCACGGTGCAGACACGGGCACGCCGCCCCATGGTGCATACCCCAGTGCGTCGCCTGCTGTGTCTGTGCGCCCTGTGACCACCCCTGGGAAGGCAAATGTTGTCAAAGGGCGGCGCGGTGGCCCTCCGGGGAAACGTTAGGGCTGGTAGAATGGAATGAGTACATACACGCTCGGACTACAAATGTTGTTTTTTGGTTCCCTCCACATATATATATATATTTTGCTTGAATTACCTTTTTAGGCTGGGTACATTACCTAAGGCACGCAGAAAGAAATTGTGCTAAGTCAATGAGCAATATGCTGCAAGCATCTGCAGCATTCTTTGCGGCCAAACTGCAGCATATACTGCAGCATACTTCAAATCACTCAAACACCTCTACTTAGAATGGATTACACCCCCGCCATTACCCCTCTAATTAGGGGGGTAATATGGGATTATTAGGTGCCGGACCCACTGCAATGCTTCGTGGCGGGAACAACTCAAGTCCTCCCAAAGCGCGTCAACAGCGTCGCATTCCACTTTCACGCTGAGACAGGCAAGGCCATATGCCTCGGGGTTGCAAAGGATATCCAATGGAGGTACGCCTGACGGCAGGGTTTTCTTGGGGTTCTTCGACCAGAGCCAATGGAAAAGGTGTCTCAAAGAGATGTCAACAATAATGTTTAGACTCGGAGTGGAGTATGGGTAGCAGGACATACATGTGGACCTGGCTGCCGGAATTGAAAACTCTGTTAGTTTTACTATCTTCAATCTATTCTCGCAGGGAGCGGCCAAAGGTTTTGCGCAACCACTTCCACAGATTCTCAATGGGGATATTATGGACGCTTTTAATGGCAACACACACTGGAAACTTTACAAGGTTGACATCCGGAGTGTAAATTTTCCTGTAGATTTATCTCGGTTATTGGTTCTTGTATAATGATGTAAGACCCATGAACTGGAGGGCTGTGTGGGCTGCAAACATGTCACCAGTTTCGGAACCCTGGTCCATAGTGAGTTGGAAGGAGATTACTGGAAGCACAAGCATTAAAATTGCAAAATCAACCTTTGCGAAGGACTCACCATAGCCACACTCCTCCACTTGATCATGTTGGAGCATGGGTTTGGACTGTGTCATTCTCTCTTACATAGTTGGAGTCATCATGCTTACATTGATCAGTCATGCTGACTGATATGCTTATTGAGCATTCTCCATTTAGTTAGGCTGCTTACTGATCCACTTACTCATGCTGATTCATGCACTTACTCATGCTTATTCATGCTTAGTGATCAGTTACTCATGCTTACTCATCTATCTATCTACTGTAAATATAAGTAGCCTAGCTTAGACTGGAGCCCTCACACGGACGGATCAGACATAAACGGCCGCTGTTTTTGTACTAGAATATTTCTACAATAAGTGTATATAAATGGGTCTACAATACATGTGAAATAAAAAAACCCCTGATTCCCAACCTTATATGGGAAAAATCCCAACAGAGATCAGCTGGCCTGATACGTCAGGTAAATCAGACGGTCATTTTTGCCCTGGAATATCAAGACAATAAGGGATTTTTATACCGGCGGCAGTATCCGGGAAACTGATTTGACCATTGATTTTGGCAAAAACAGTCGGGTATCCGGCCCAAACAAGGCCTGATACTTGAGATATCAGGCCCACTATCAGGCTGCCCCTGATTCGGCACGTATCGGGCCTTGTTTGGGCCGGATACCCGACTGTTTTTGCCAAAATCAATGGTCAAATCAGGCTCCCGGATACTGCCGCCGGTATAAAAATCCCTTATTGTGTTGATATTCCAGGGCAAAAATGACCGTCTGATTTATTTTACATATCAGGCCAGCCGATCTCTGTTGGGATTTCTACCATATAAGGTTGAGAATCAGGCGGCTTTTTATTTCACATGTATTGTAGACCCATTTATATACACTTATTGTAGAAATATTCTAGTACAAAAACAGCGGCCGTTTATGTCTGATCCGTCCGTGTGCCTGTCAGGGGAGCCCCCGCTCCGGCCCCCGTTCCGGTTCCGGTTCCGGTTCCGGCTCCGGTCTCCGCTCCGGCCCCTGACCCCGCCTCCGCTCCGACCTCCGCCCCAGTCCCCGTTCCCTCCGTCGCTCCCCCCGTCGCTCCCTCCGCCCCCGCTCCCGCGACCCCGCCGGAACTCCGGTTCCGGATACCACGTGGCCTGTGACCGCGCACGGGACCTATGCGCGTCACTCCGGTTGCTCCGATCACCCCGCGCACGTGCTACTAGTCAGTAGGTATTTTAGGCGGCTCCGGGCGTGGGAATCCTCAGATGTTCTTCTCTTCGGATTCCCCCACGCCAGGTGCGCTATACTTGTACTAGTAGCACGTCCTGTCAATTAACCTTCGGATTCCCCGACGCCAGGACCCTTGACTTCTCGGGCCGCGTGGTTGCCCTTACAGCAGAAGAACGTCTTCTAGGGATTGACCGGTCAAGATTGCGAAGTTCGGCGTCGACGGCTCGGACAGCTCAGATAGCGCCCCCGCCTCACCCCATTCGAATCTTGCCCCCTCCTCCCCCCGCATCGTCGCCGACATGCCCGGCAGTACCCCCGTCGGAGCCTCCGGAGCTCCGGTTCCGGACCCGACCGCGGACGCCCGGATGTCCGCTATCGAGGCGAGCCTCGCGCACTTGACCGCCCTGGTCACCAAAATGCAACCCGCACCTGCTCCGGCCCCTGCGGCACCCGCTCCGGCCGCGAGTCCAGGCTTATTCTCGGACATCACCTCCGCGAGCAAAACGGTCCTCCGACCGAACCCCCCGTTCGTCTTCGACGGCGACCGGACCCAAGGCCGCGCGTTCCTGCACGCGGTCCGGACGTACATCCGGTTGGTTCCGGAAGGCTTCCGGGACGCCTACGGGGATCCCTCCGAAGACAAGGCCATCCGGTTCGCCATGTCCTTTATGGCGAAGGATGCGGCGCAGCGCTGGGCCGAACGCCAGAGCGCCAAGGAGCCCTTTCCCTTCCTTCTCTGGGAGGACTTCGTCCGGGAGTTCCGGCTCCGGTTCATCGAGGAGAACGGGCAGGACCACGCCCTGCACAAGCTCGAGTCCCGCTCGTACCACATGGGCAGCCGGGATATCTACCGGTACACCGACGACTTCGAGGACCTCGTCGACCTCGCCGGCTTCGAAGACCAGCTCATCAAGGTCACGAAGTACAGGACCGGACTCGACCCGGCGATCAACCTCGCCATCACTGGCTCGAGCGACCCTCCGCACCTTGAGGACTACCCCGGCTGGCGTCTCCGCGCGTACCGCCAGTACGAGTCGATCCAGCGCTCGAAGATCGGCTCGACCGGAACGTCCGGAAGGTCCGTGCACGTCCCGAACCGTGCCCGGATGATCCCGGTCTCCCTCCCGGCCGCTCCCTCCGCCCCTCCGAGGTTTGCAGCGCCCCCGGTCCCCGCTCCGGTTCCGATGGACGTCGACCGGACCCGCGCGCGTGCTGCCCCCCGCCGTGGCTGCTTCCGCTGCGGCGACCCGAACCACTTCGCCCGGGACTGCACCGTTCCGGTCGACATCCGCTGTTGGAGCATGGGTTTGGACTGTGTCATTCTCTCTTACATAGTTGTAGTCATCATACTTACATTCATCAGTCATGCTGACTGATATGCTTATTGAGCATTCTCCATTTAGTTAGGCTGCCACTTACTCATGCTGATTCATGCACTTACTCATGCTTATTCATGCTTACTGATCAGTTACTCATGCTTACTCATCTATCTATCTACTGTATATATAAGTAGCCTAGCTTAGACTGGAGTCCTCAGTTTCTCACTGTTGACTTCAGGTTAGTTCTTCCAGCACATTGCTCAATAACAGAGTTTCTCACTGTTGACGTCAGACCACTGTGCTTGCCTGTTTTAACATCCGCGCGGTCGATGTGCTGGATGAGGTAATCCGGCAGCTGGACGGCGAGCTGCTGGAGGAGCTGCTGGCCCGCCTCGCGTCGTCCGAGGCCGCTGCGCAGCATTCCGCTGCTGCGGCTGCTCCTGGTCCGGAGGATTTTCCCCTCCGCGACGAGTGAGCAGTGCGCCCTCGTTCGCGTCCCCCAATCGTTTCAATGTGTTGTTTAACGAGTCAGACAATACACCCCTTTCCCCTATTGAAATGATAGACGCACCACCCCATCAAAATCCGGCAAAAAATAGCTATGATGTAATGGAGCAAAAGTTCTCCAGCTCTACCTCCAATGCGACATCGCTGACCAATCCTCCGATCGCTCCGGACTCCGGAACCGCTCCGGTCCCCCCGGCAATCCCGCGTGCACCACGGAAGCCCTCCTGGGAGCGAAGGCTCCCGAAGCGCTACACCGTCGCGGCAATCCCGGCCCCCAACTCGCTGCACCTCCCGCTCGAGTTCACGTCCACCGATAGCGCTGCGAAGCTCTCGACCAACAGGCTCGTGGACTGTGGCGCGACTTCCGAATTCACCGACTCGGAGTACGTTGCTGCCAATCAGTTCCCGGTCCGACACCTTTCGCAGCCGATCCCGGTCTTCAATGTAGACGGCAGCCCCAACGAGGCCGGCTACATCCGGGACATCGCGGACGTGGTTCTCACGTACAAGGGTCACAGCGAGCGCGTCCAACTCGCGGTCACACGCCTCGGCAAGGAGAAGCTCATCCTCGGGTATTCCTGGCTCCGGAAGCACAACCCGGAGATCAACTGGGAAACCCGGGAAGTCAAGATGAGCCGCTGCCCTGCCGGCTGCGCTACGTGCACCACCGAGGCTCGTTCCGAGCGCCGCGCGGCTCGTTCCGCCGCGCAGTTGCTCAAGCGGCTACGCTCCGGTCCGGTTCCGGCGATCTGCGTCGTAGACGTGGAGGACCGATCGGACGAGGACGAGGACGACTCCGAAGACCCTCCGGGGCCTCCGGAGAATGACTCCAAAGACTCTGGTACCGAGGACAACGACTCCCAGATCGAGGAAGGGGACCGGATATTCTATACCCGGTTCACCCCTTCCGAAGACATCCGGGCTACCGGAACCGTTTCACAGCGGTTAGCGGAGGCGTTCGCCCGGAACTCCGCGCCCCCTCCGGACTCCATTCCGGAATGGGCCCGGGAGTTCGAGGACGTCTTCAACCGGGAGTCGTTTGACTCGTTACCGGAGCGCCGGACATGGGACCACGCTATCGAACTCGTCCCGGATTTGAAGCCCGCGAACTGTAAGGTCTACCCGATCTCTCCCCTCGAGCAGCGCGAACTCGATGCGTTTATCGAGGAGGGATTGGCGACCGGACGGATCCGGCCTTCCAACTCCCCGATGGCGTCTCCCGTCTTCTTCGTCAAAAAGAAGGACGGAGGCCTCCGGTTCGTCCAGGACTATCGCGCGCTCAATGCGATGACCGTGAAAAACCGGTACCCGCTCCCTTTGATCAACGATCTTATTAATCGATTGAAAGGAGCTCGGTACTTCACGAAGCTGGACGTCCGGTGGGGTTTCAACAATGTCCGGATCCGTGAAGGCGACGAGTGGAAAGCCGCGTTCCGGACTAACCGGGGACTCTTCGAGCCCTTGGTGATGTACTTCGGCCTGACCAACTCCCCCGCGACCTTCCAGACAATGATGAACGACATCTTCCAGGATCTCATCTTGTCCGGAGATGTCATGATATACCTCGACGACATCCTCATCGCCCATTCCGACCTCACGCGCCACCGGGAGATCGTCCGGGAGGTCCTCCGGCGGCTCCGGGAGCACAAACTCTATTTGCGCCCGGAGAAGTGTGAGTTCGAGAAGTCGTCGATCGAGTATCTCGGGGTGATCGTCTCTCACGACCACGTGGAGATGGATCCGGTCAAGGTCGCCGGAGTCGCCGCTTGGCCGGTCCCGGAGAACAAGACGGACGTGCTCCAGTTTGTCGGGTTCACGAACTTCTACCGGAGGTTCATCCGGGACTTCTCCGACATCGCCCGGCCCCTATTCGACTTGTCGAAAAAGGGCACCGCGTGGCGTTGGAGCGAACCGGAGGCCACCGCTTTCCAGGCGCTGAAGGACGCGGTGACCACGGACCCCGTCCTGATCCTTCCGGACGAGGCCCGGGCATACCGGCTCGAAGCGGACAGCTCCGACCGGGCTTCCGGCGCGGTTCTCTCTCAGGAGGGTCCGGACGGGAAGTGGCATCCGGTAGCGTTCTACTCCAAGAGCTTGAGTCCGGTCCAGCGCAACTACGAGATCCACGACAAGGAGATGCTCGCGATCGTCCGCGCGCTCGAGGAGTGGCGACACTTCCTCGAGGGCTCGCAGCATCCGGTGGAGATCTGGACCGATCACAAGAACCTGGAGTACTTCCGGAAGTCGCAGAACCTCAACCGGAGGCAGGCGCGGTGGTCGCTGTACCTATCCCGGTTCGACTTCACGCTGCACCACAAGCCCGGACGCCTGATGGGGCGACCGGATGCGCTGTCGCGTCGCCCGGACCACGGAGCGGCTCCGGACAACCAGGACGTCACCCTCCTGTCTCCGGAGCTCTTCCATGTCCGTGCGATCGAAGGTGTAGTGGTGACCGGACCGGAACGTCCGGTGCTCCGGGACATCCGGGACGCGCTTGCGCGTGGTCCGGACCTCGAGGACCCCCTCGCTATCGCCGCGCGAGAGGCCCTCAACGTCCGGGGCTCCCGGTCGCTCCGGTCCGCGGAGTGGCGTGTGGACGACGGGCTGCTCTACTTCCGCGGCAACATTGTGGTCCCCCGGGATCACGACCTCCGACGCCGGATCTTGGAGCAGCACCACGATACCCGTGTGGCGGGGCATGCCGGCCGCTTCAAGACGTTGGAGCTTGTCTCCCGGAACTACTGGTGGCCCCAGCTGTCCCGACACGTCGGCCGGTATGTCGCGACGTGCGACTTGTGTTGTCGCACGAAGGCGCTCCGGAAGCTTCCGGTCGGTGAGTTGCACCCGACGGAGGTTCCGGAAGAGCGCTGGAGCACGGTTTCGGTGGACTTCGTCGTCGAGCTTCCGGAAGCTCACGGGTACGACCCGGTGATGGTCGTCGTCGACACGCTCGGGAAGCGTGCGCACTTTAACGAGTGCCACATGACCCTGGACGCCGTCGGAGCTGCGCGGTTGTACTACCGGAACGTGTGGAAGCTCCACGGGACCCCGGAGAAGTACATCTCCGACCAGGGTCCACAGTTCATCGCGGAGTTCACCCGGGAGCTGTGGCGCCTCATCGGAGTCGCTCCGGCGACCTCCACGTCGTACCACCCGCAGACCGACGGCCAGACCGAGCGCGTTAACCAGGAGATGGAGCAGTTCATCCGGCTTTTCACTAACTACAAGCAGGATGACTGGGACGAGCTCCTTCCGGCCGCCGAATTCGCCTACAACAACCACATCCACTCGTCGACGCAGCAGGTCCCGTTCATGACTGATACCGGACGGCTCCCCCGGATGGGGTTCGAGCCGAATGGGCTGCGCTCGAAGGTGGAAGCGGTTAACGAATTCCGCGACTGGATCGCCTCCAGAGTCTCCGAAGCCCGGGCGGCGCTCGTCAAGGCTAAGGAGGAGTATAAGCGGTACTACGATCGCCGGCGCACTCCGGCGCCGGAGATTAAGGTAGGCGACCGGGTCTGGCTGGACGCCTCCGACATCCAGACCACTCACCCTTCCGCTAAGTTCGCGCACCGCCGCTTGGGGCCCTTCCGGGTGCTCCAGGTCATCGGGCGGGGCGCGTACAAGCTCGAACTCCCTCCCCGGCTCTCGCAACTCCATCCGGTCTTTCCGGTCGTCAAGCTCGAATTGGCTCGGGACGACCCCTTCGAGGGTCGGACTGGTTATGACGAGCCTCTGCCGGTCCTCCGCGGTGCTCCGGACGCTCCGGATGCTCCGGGCACCGTTCCGGACGCCCCACCCGAGTGGGAAGTTGAGGTGATCGTGGACGCGAAGTACCGGTGGGGCTCTCTCTGGTATTTCGTGCAGTGGAAAGGGTATAATTCTTCTCACGATTCATGGGTTAAACACTCCGACATTTTCGCTCCGGAACTCGTCGCGGATTTCTACCGGAAGTACCCCGCCGCACCACGCGCCATCACGACCGCCACCTTCGACTCCCTCCCCTTCCGAAGCCCCGACGTCCACGTCCGGACAATGCGTCGAGGCGCCGCATTCCAAGGGGGGGATGGTGTCAGGGGAGCCCCCGCTCCGGCCCCCGTTCCGGTTCCGGTTCCGGTTCCGGCCCCGGTCTCCGCTCCGGCCCCCGACCCCGCCTCCGCTCCGACCTCCGCCCCAGTCCCCGTTCCCTCCGTCGCTCCCCCCGTCGCTCCCTCCGCCCCCGCTCCCGCGACCCCGCTGGAACTCCGGTTCCGGATACCACGTGGCCTGTGACCGCGCACGGGACCTATGCGCGTCACTCCGGTTGCTCCGATCACCCCGCGCACGTGCTACTAGTCAGTAGGTATTTTAGGCGGCTCCGGGCGTGGGAATCCTCAGACGTTCTTCTCTTCGGATTCCCCACGCCAGGTGCGCTATACTTGTACTTAGTAGCACGGCCTGTCAATTAACCTTCGGATTCCCCACGCCAGGACCCTTGACTTCTCGGGCCGCGTGGTTGCCCTTACATATCTCTTAAAAGAGCTGGATGGGACCATCCTCCATGGCAGTCCAGTCGCCGCTTTCAGACTTCTATTGGACGTCCAAAAACTAATCATTAAGTCTCCAGGAAAATCAAACTTTCAGGGATGGAAGCAGGCCATCTTAATCCCATACTCGGATATAAAATGGCACTCGCCACCACTGTCGAATTCCAGGTCCTTCGCTCTACTCAGACCACTCACATCTCTCTCAACTTCTACAATGCCTTTATCCATGCCAATTCAGCCGTACATGTTAGCTTGCTTGAACAACCGGGGCCTTAGCAGCATTGCCGTTGGCGGAGTTCACCCAAAACATGCGTGACTCGTTTATCATTAAGTGACCTTGCTCATGACCATCATGACTTTGCTATCCAGCAGGATTGCCTGCATGTGCTAGCAGAAGCCCATCTCAGCACGGCACTCTACCACTCTCCTTCCACCAACGACTTCACAATTGCAGTTCTCTAGTATGAAGAATCCATTATCGACGAGCCTTCCAGCGCCCCTGCTACAAACAGTGAATACATCTTCTATTCAGCCGACAGCTTAGACTATGCTCTACACGCACCTAATCTCGCCGCCGCTGCTGACGACATAACCGCTCCTCTCCGCACCTCGCGCTCACATGAAGCAATCAAAACCCCACATATTGATCTGCCTTGAGTTCACACGGAGCCATCGAAAACACCTATATTGATCGTCAGTCCGTTGAATATATCGTGAGGAACGTGGTGTTGCAGCACAAAAGATGGTTGGACTGGGAATTGAACCCAGGACCTTCTCATACCATGTGAGATGCTCTAACCTGAAGGAAGGTTAACCACTGAGCTATGCAACTGAACGATGTGAAGGGAACTCCCAGAAGGACCTTCAACACGTGGAGACTTATGACTACCTCACCTCCAACTTCCCAACTCTTTCTGAAGCCAAGGAAAATGCCGACTGTGCTCGCCAGCTGACTGCCTAGTTCCAGTATTGCAGCTGCCATACTGGAAAGTCCCCTGCAACCATTTGAACGTCATAAGGAGGTCGTCTACATCACCAAGGACAAAGGAACTGCTACCTTCATGATGAGGAGCTGTCCCTGGGCACCACTGGTACAAGGAATACGTGTCAAGTGCTTCGGAAGAATGTAGAGGGAATGGGAGACGACTGAGGTGCTAGTCAAATGTCACGGCTGCACGTTGAATCTTTGGGTCAATCATGGAATTGAGTAGAAGATGTACGTGCAGGTCAACCATTACATTCAGCTGCCACCCAGCTGGGTGTCTCGGGTTCGATCTCGCATTACGAAGGCTGCCAAAGCCCTACTCGCTCCCCGATCGTGTGCATCGAACCAGCAGCCGTCATACTTGAATATGAAATGGTTTCTGTTGCAGCAAGCCGAATAACGTCACATAATATGTACCTTGTACTTTCTGGATCTACAAATTGAATGTTGACTGCACTTGGGGACTGGATGTCCCATGGACAAAATGTTTGCCGTGAAGTGCAGTCATCAGTCAATTCACAGCAAGCAGAAGAAGTTGGAACTTACTTACAATTGGAAACAGAGTCTAGCATGAGTCAAAAGGAACACAGCATGAGTCACAAATGCACTGACTCACAATGAGTCACAACTAGTCATTTTTACAGTGACTCAGGTGGAAACAAGTCATCAAGAGTCTGACTCAGGTAGAAATAAGTCATATGGGCCACTATATAAGGCGGAGCAAGTTTCTGTAGAAACTTCTTACCACTTTGTACCCCCAGTTGAGCATTATACCAAATATTGATTTTGTTTACATCCTCATTCACATACTTGAATTACTAAGCGCACTTGGACATCTCCACCAAGCAACTCACGTCTTCTACTCCAAGTCTTACGTGCCACCTGTTGCATTTGTTGCCGAGCCCTCACCGGCCTCCTGAACCCAGCCTTACACGGTTTTCCTGACCGCTTCTCGTACCACCGTTTCTGTTAGATTCTTTGGAAAGGGATATTCCCGGAGACGTTTCAAACACTTGGGTATACTACAAATAACACATATTTCCTAGTCCCCAAGGGAAACAATTGTTCCACTCAACAACACGGGTGAACTTGATGCCGACTGGCTGTGCAGTGGGGCTGCGCTGTTACAGAGTCTGTTAGAACAGGCAAGCCCAGTGGTCTGAAGTCAACAGTGGGAAACTGAGGACTCCAGTCTAAGCTAGGCTACTTATATACAATAGATAGATAGATGAGTAAGCATGAGTAACTGATTACTAAGCATGAATAAGCATGAGTAAGTGGATCAGTAGGCAGGCTAACTAAATGGAGAATGCTCAATAAGCATATCAGTCAGCCATCAGTCAGCATGACTGATAAATGTAAGTATGATGACTACAACTATGTAAGAGAGAATGACACAGTCCAAACCCATATTCCAACAATCAACTACTCAACCACATCACTCAATTCAGGTTTTTTTCAGCTTATATGGTTTCCTTTGCAATTACCATCAGTCATCCAAAAAACAGCTTGTATGACAGATACTACTGGAGAATGGTTTTGCAACCTGTTGGAATAGTTATCAGTGAAGATCATAGCATGGGTGCTCTTCTGAGTAGCTACACAATAAAAACAACTTTTGCCTTATAACAGGATTGGACCTGCTTATGTAATATCCAGATAGGTAAGGTACCCCCCATCCACCCTCGACGAACGTCACGTGGGCCGATGTGACATTTTCTCTTTGGGTCCTCACCGCTCGATAATTCTGTCAAATAATTACTAGGCTGAATTCGGTCAAATCCTTTGACCAAAATATCTGTTTGCTCATAATCTTACACCTGAGCCAAAAAGACCCAATAGGTAGAGTGATCTGGTCCCAGAGTTACCAGAAGTGATCCGGTCCCAGAGTTACCAGATCCGTCAAGAATTTGCCTATCTCCCTGCCATGCTGGCACACAGTGCAACCACGATAACAGCCTCTGGCCCAAGACCAAGTGCTCTTACTGTATGCATGGGACCAGCTGTCCCCACAGATGCATATTTTGCTCACAAGCTTACAAGTCCACAGACAGAGTGGATCTCCAAGAAATTCTATGGCCACACAACCTATCTGGTATCCATTTCGGAACAGTTTGACACAGCGACATTGATTAGTAGTAAATCTGAACTGATTTGCAAACTCCTCATGCTGGAGATCTTAAAAAAGCCTAATACTTGGTTTGTAGATTCTTTGTACATATATGCAAAATCTGGTCAGAGGATTTAGCGTACAGGTGGCTCTTTGCTTTGATATAAATTGTTTTCGCTCAAAGAACCCAGAATGGAAGTGTGACCGTCACTGCACGTGACATTTGTCGAGGGTGGATGGGGGCTACTTTATTTGCTCAAGATAAATGCCCTTTGCTGGTTTGAACCAGTGATCTCAATGCAAAGTCACATGATCAATTGATGAACTATATATAGTCTACAGAACTTTGATCCACCCTTCTTTTTAATTACCATGTCCCTACAACTTTGGAGAGACATCTCCAAAGCAGTAGTGAGCAGTGTTCGCCCGAACCCCGAAGGCCTTCCGAATGCGAAAGGGTTCAGTAGGGGTTCATGAAGGCCTTCAGATTTTCTCCGGCTGGAGGTGAAGGCCTTCCGAAAGCCTTCACCAATCACGTGCATGTATTATATAATTGCCCCCTTTTTTGCATTTTTATGCCTGCGGATACTGTGCAACAATTCCACCAGGGGTGAAGCAGAATGTTTGACATTACAAAACATATTGCACGGCCCGTGTGAAGCACGAGGTGGAATCAGGTAAAATGGCCGGTATATCAACGGCCGACCGATGACTGACTGGGAGGAGGAGGAATCTGGGATGGAAGCATAGAGACACATTCCGGCAACATTTCACTTGTAATAATAAATTGTATTCGGCTTGTCTAATCTAATCAGGCCAGATAGTGTGGGAACATCAGGGAAGGCCTTCAGCCAGGCATTCAGTGAAGGCCTTCGGGGTTCAGAAGGCCTTCAGAATTCTGGCGACCCAAGTGAAGGCCTTCAGGACGAACACTGGTAGTGAGGCCACAGCAAAAGAAGAAGTAGTGTGAAATGCCAGGTGGCTGAGCTGACTAAAAGCAGCTGACAGATGCTGATCGGCGCAAGGCAGGCAGTCATCGGCATCAGCAGCCGGAACACTCAGGATATGAAGGCCCGAAGGTAACACATCACACTTTCACACTCATGAACCCAAACTACAACCATTCACACCACAGGATCCTGATTAAAAGGCTGCCTGAAGTTTGATTTATATTGTAGATAACAGGGTACAGAATAATTTTCTATTCAAGTACATAGTTATCCAATAAAAAAGGCCTATTAGTATGCAGCCCAATCCAGCTGGAATCAATGTAGAAAACAGTGTCCATCATCTGCCAAATAAAAAGCCTGGGTCTAAACAGCCCATTTTGACACTTAATTCTACTCAAAATGAGCTCAGAACAATATTGCCAATAAAAGGGCTGAAAATAATGTGGCCCGATATCTGGCATATGAGGCTTCTTTTTAGCCATCGGGCGATGATCCGCCGACGGTCGGTGGATGATCGTCACAAGCCAAATTCAGCCTTTTTGGCCCATGACGATCATCGGACGATGATCCACCAATGGTTGGCCGATTGTTGCCCGACGGTCGGCGGATGATTGTCCGATGAATAACTAGGAGCCTGATATGCCGGATATTCAGCCACCTTATTTTCGGCCCTTTTATCAACAATATCCGGTAATAAATCTGGCACCCTGGTATCCGTGAAAATATGCACAGAAATGGGCCGGTTGGTTGCGGGCTTTTTATTTGAAAGATGATTGACCCTGTTTTGCACATTATTATCAGCTGAATTGGGCTGCATACTAACAGGCCTTTTTTCTTTGATAACTATGTACTTAAATAGAAGATTATTTTGTACCCTGTTATCTACAATATAAATCAAAATTCAGGCGGCCTTTCAATCGGGATTCTGTGGTGTGATTGTTCAGCGTCCCGTTGATACGGGTCGGATCTGCCGACCCCTCGTCAGGTCGCTTTTTGCGATTTATCACTTAACCAGTACAACTGCTAGTACTTCGGTACTAGTACTGAGTACTTGGTACTTGAACCCTGTCCGGTGACATACAGTTAGAGTCAGAGCGGAGCTCCGAGCTGCTGATTGTGTATTGACCATGCCGGAGAAGCCGTATCATGTTTAGACAAGTACTTATGCTCTGGGTCCTACTAAACGGGGACTGTCATATTGCTTGCTAAGACCTCTGTGCGGTCATTAGTGAAGTACGAGTTCTTCCCAGGACTTGGACTACACTACGAAAGCTAGATACCATACCCAGGAGAATACCCACAAAAGCCTTGACAACTTTGGAGACCATGACTATACCCAAGGGACTGGATGGCCACAGTCCACTAGACAGGCATGAACCAAGTAGTAGGGTTCAAGGCCGCGACGCGCGGAGAAGTCCTTCAGAGTACTCTAGGAGTACTTGGGAACTATAGAGAGCAATAGACGTATGGATTGCTAGGAATGACAGTGATCGGCATAGTACTTGGCACGTCAAACGAGACATGTGACCAGTACGACGCGGTCTGAGAAGTCAAACAAGGACAAAGGTTGTTCGACGAGAAGTCCACAGTACCTGTAGGAATGCCGAGAAGACCTCTGGAGAGGTCTGGCCTACACGAACTGAGTCGGATGGAGTCGAAACCAGTAGGCTAGGAGATTAGCAGACGAACCAACCCCGGAACATCGGTCAAAGCGGTCACCCGCTGTGGCAGCAGTTCTAGTGGAGCGGCAAAGCACGCCATCGGGCTTTACAAACCAAGCCGAAGTGCGGCATCCTCTACAAGTACTTGGCAAGTACTCGGGAGCACTGGACAGTGCTCTTGGCCTGGCCTAGAGTTTGCAAATATCGTCGTCATTTCTATCTGTCATGTATTTCCCGGAAAACCTATAAAATAGCAAGTAGTAGCCGCAGTACAGTAGTTCATCCTTGCCCCCCAGATCGTGCCCACAGACTGCCTGCAGTCCAAAGTACTATCCCACGGCGTTGGTGTCCTCTGTAACTGAGCGGAGATTGTTTGTCAATAAAACATTATCTGTTGGTTTCATTAAGAACTTGACCTTGAGAGGTTGTTTCGCTTGAGGACTTGTGATCAGTTGTAAACTACTCAACTCACTTGTGAGACCCCGTAAATCCTTTGTCTATAGTGTCAAAGGTCGCACAGACAGTTCCCTGCTTTAGAAAGGGCTGTTGTGTAGGACTATTGATACAAGACCCCGTTTAGCAGGCTTGTTGTAGTCAGCTCGTCGCAGACAGTTCCCCGTATAGAAAGGGCTGTTGTGATAGAGGGCCAGCATTGATACAAGACCCCGTATAGCAGGCTTGTTGTGCTCTGCCAGACCTCTAAGAACTCGTTGGATCTCTTAGAACACTACCATCTTTCACCCACCCCGTATACCGTTCCCCCGGTATCTGTGGAGAGAGTTCTAGTTTAGTTGTTCCACAACTACTGGAAGTACTTGGGAGTGCTCTAGAGAAGTCGCATTCGTGTGCAGGCCTTGTCCCAGAACGTTGATCGCGAGATTACATCTTACCTGTATATCTCAGGGTGACCCGAACTCATTGTTGGTACCGAGTATTGGTTGTGTGTTGTGTGTGTGTTGGTTGAGTTAGTTGTAGTGTGTTCACGCGCACTAGTTCTAGTCTTAGTCTTCGGCAGCCCATACTCAGGTGCACCGTTTCAGCGCGCCACCTCGACTTCGCCAATCTTGCCTGGGGATGGTGCGCCGTGACCGCCCTGGGAAACTTTGACCCCGACATTGGAGGCCACCTCATCTTGTGGGACCTCCGACTTGTTGTCCGCTTTCCCCCAGGTTCCACGATCCTCCTACCGTCCGCCCTCATTCAGCACTCCAACGTCCCCATTCAGGCTCATGAACACAGGTCATCATTCACACAATACACGGCCGGCGGCCTCTTCCGCTGGGTGCGCAATGGATTCAAAACTGATGAAAACTTTCGAGCATCGGCAACAAAGGAGCAGCTGGCAGCACGCATGGCAGAAGACAGCGCGCGTTGGCAGGAGGGCATGAAAATGTTTAGTGTGATCGATGAGCTATAGATTACTTGTACCCCTCGCCCACTCTCCAAATTTATTCCGATTTTACCTGATTTTATTCACATTTTAATTGCCTCCATTTTGCTGAGCGGGACTTGGAGAAAAAGAGCCGGTCACGGTTCGGCCGATGGGTCCGATATCACGAACACGGTGTCCGAGAATGACGGCCCATTTAATTTGAAAATTAGTGGCCCAGCTAAATCTTCAGAAATATTTACGGGAGCTGGCGTACGACTCTCGTGCATCATACTTTTTTTCTAGGTGATTTCGCGTTGTTGGATACCGGTTTCGAGATAAGCGCTGCAGATGGGATGCAAGCTGGTCGAGTTGCCTT
Source organism: Mycena belliarum (assembly GCA_029282135.1). Lineage (NCBI taxonomy): Eukaryota > Fungi > Basidiomycota > Agaricomycetes > Agaricales > Mycenaceae > Mycena > Mycena belliarum. Next base: position 31,433 of record JARJCN010000066.1, read on the forward strand.
AAATGGACTTGACATCTTGCTTTGCTCCACCACCTCCGTTCAATTTCACGAAAAGTCCACTCAAGACATGCTCTCTGCCTACGATAAACGCGAGCGGCACCGCATAGCTCAAGCTGAATACCGCAAGAGGTCCGCCTGCCTGGACTAGGTTTACCCGCCATTTGACCCAAAGGCCCGCCTGCTGCAGGAACGCTGACACCACTCGGGTCCAAGCGCGCGAGCGGATGAAACGGTAGGCTACTTCCCGTAGCACTCTCCTTCATTGTAGGCTGATACTTTATGCTACAGCCTTCGAGCAACTCCTCGCACTGCGGAAGAGAAGGACGCGCTCGCTGAGAAACGCCGCCAGGCAGAGGCGGATGAGAGACAATTGTGAGAACGCACAGCTCAAACTGAGTGCAACGCTGTGTGCTGACCGTGTGCATAGGAAGCGCAACCAGTACCTGCCTGGCATTCCTCCCTTGTTCCTGGTGGACTGACCCAGAACCTAGAAAATTTGTCGCAAAATATGGCTATGCTTGTTGGAGTATGGGCCTGTGTCATTCTCTCTTACATAGTTGTAGTCATCATACTTACATTCATCAGTCATGCTGACTGATATGCTTATTGAGCATTCTCCATTTAGTTAGCCTGCTTACTGATCCCTTACTCATGCTGATTCATCCACTTACTCATGCTTACTCATGCTTACTGATCAGTTACTCATGCTTACTCATCTATCTATCTACTGTATATATAAGTAGCCTAGCTTAGACTGGAGTCCTCAGTTTCTCACTGTTGACTTCAGGTTAGTTCTTCCAGCATATTGCTCAATAACAGAGTTTCTCACTGTTGACTTCAGACCACTGTGCTTGCCTGTTCTAACAATGCTACATTCATGGATGTCTACCACCCGCAGTTCGAGCTCCTCGGCCAGAAGCACCTCCCCCGTGTTCGCCTTGATTCGCTGGCCAAGAAGAGGTCCAAGGAACTCCCAAAGCATTGGTCCGAGGCGCAGCGTGAGGGCGACGAGTAATGATGGCAGCTATACAAGTAGAATGGGCCTTAACACCAGCGTATACTCTTTCTCAAATATATTCATTTGTTCTGATATACAGTATTTTGCAAAGGACAGAGTCGCTACATTGTCAGACGTGCGCGTGAGGCTTCGGATCACGTGGTCGTAAGCAAACCATCGAGTCGCGAGTCGTCGTCGTCCTCCTCTGTGCTGGCTCTGATGAATCTGTTGCCGCCTTTCTTCCCAAACACAAACTATCTGGGAGATGACGAGCACGACGAGAACCAGCGCAAATACTGGTTCCTGGTCTTGGGAGGGGGGCTCTTCACACTCAAGTGCGTACACTTGAATTTGGAAGGGAAATTTGGGCCTGACTCCTTCCCTAGAAGTGACGCTGATGCACTGTACCTGGACGACAACATCCTGATCTTCTCGACCCGGGAGAAGGCCACACGCGAGTGGATCTAGTTCTACAATGGCAAAGGCAAGGCAGCCAAGCCGCGCCCGCCCTCCTCGCGCCGCTCTACTCCTGTCTCCGGGAAGCGCGGCGCAGGTAGCATCATGAAGTAAGCCTTCGGCAAAGCTATCTGCCAAGGAGCGCGCCACGAAGCGTGAGGAGCTCGCCTTCGAGCGGAATCTCATGAAGCTCGAGGTCGACGACGTGCCGCTTCCCTTGTACGCAGACGACACGCCCCCACCGTCACCGGCCATCAAGGCGGAGGCTTCCCTCCTCCCGCATCCTTCTCAGTCCAAGCGCAGGGCGACTTCCCCGATCAAGGACTCGCCGCAGCCTGGGGCGAGGGTCGGCCACCGCTTGTTGTCGAGGTCGCCTAGTGTGACCTCGATCTCGTCGATCTCGTCGACCTCGTCCATTTCAGCTACGACGGCGAGCGGTTTTGGCTCTTCAGCATCAACAGCGGGTCGCAGGGGACGTGGCGCTCCTCCTCTGGCGAGCGGTGTCGGGCCTTCAGCCTCAACGGCGGGTCGCAGTGGACGCAGCGCTCCTCCTCTGCCCCCCCCGGTTCCCGTCCTCAAGCACTCCAAGAAATCCCGGGCACCGACTGCGGCCCAGGCTGCAGCGCTAAACGCGCGCTCGATTGCAGACTCTGTTGAGCGTGCACGCCTCGCAGCCGACTACACGGCTGCCCGTGAGCAGGAGGCCGCTACTCCATCAGCGCGGCTGCTTTACAACACGACGACGAAGAAGATCTACGAGGACGCGTATGTGTTTTTCCATTTGCTGATATCCTCGGATGTCTGACAGAATTCTCACAGCGAGATGGGCGTGCGTGAGATGGGGAAAAAGGAGACCGTGCAGGTGGTTGAGTGGCAGGATGTGGTCCGCTTCTGCGCGGGTCAGACTGGGCGAATGGGCAAATGAAGCGGGCGGGCGTTTTTGTTTCTTGGCAGCAAATATCTTTACCATTTCTACATATGTGCTTGATCGGTCGTTGAAGCTCATCCCCTTGAATATATATGGGTTGGGCTCTTAAATTGCAAAATGAGTTTTACACATGAAATAAAATGAGTTGTACACATGAAATAATAAGATTTGAAAAGATATATGAAAAAGAGCGTGGCAGGGTTCGAACCACAAAATACCAGATGATACAGCAGTTGTAGCACGCGCCAGGTAAGTATTTACTTAGCCCGTGGCCACAACCGCTGTACCATCTTGGTATTGCGGTTGTGGCTAAATATAGGGCTATTGCAAGGTTCGATCAGGCTCGGATTAATTTCCGTGGTGGTCTGTGTACATATTGTCTCTATGTTTAGGTTGACATGACATGGGAATGTGGGTCCAGAGCTTCCACGGTCGACTCTCTCAGGCCGTATGTCTTGCCACCGTCTTGTCCTCTGGTTGCGCCCAACAAATGGCGTCCTCAGGCTCAAGATCTACTTTGCGACGTGTAGCTCGAGGAAGGCACGTGGTCTTGGGTACTGGCCGGCCACCTCAGCAAACATTATCCCGCTGTGTCTCACTCCCTCGCTGGTCGCCTTTGCAGTGCTCTGAGCCCAACACAATAGATTCCGACAACGACATGTCTCCTGGCTCTGTGGCACCCAACCCGACCCGCGACCCGTCCAGCCCCCCACCGCCCGACGCGACCCGCGACCCATCCAGCTCCCCACCGCCCGACGCGACCCGCGACCCGTCCGGCTCCCCACCGCCCAACCCGAGCCGCGAGTCGTCCAGCTCTCCGCCCCCCCGCCGCGTTGTTGACATCCAGCTGGATGACGGCGACGACACCTGGCATGATGAGGACGACCACCTCGCGGGCCTTGAGACAACGACCCATCGAACGCGCAACCGTGGCGCGCCCGTGATCCCCCTCCGCAAGCGCCGGCGGGTCGTCCCTGGCTTGAATGTGCGCGCTACGGCACGCAAGCGCAAAGACACGGCGGTCAACAAGATGCAAGGCTTCACGGCGGATCTAAACGCCTGGGAGGTGGAATGCGAGGAGCGTGCGCACCTGCTGAGCAAGAAGTATGGAATGAAGATCAAGGAGGTTTGGCGCCGCATGCTGTCGTCATCCTCCTTCAAGCAGCAGCGCGCGCCTACACTTTACAATGGGAAGATTGGGCGGCTTGTGACGCGCATGAATGAAGGTATGTTGACCTTTTCTTCTTCTGCTGTTCAGTGTGGATTATATCCAATATAGGGCGAGCTGTGGGCGACTGTTACACGATGCTCGACGTCAAGAGGATGGTCAGCAAGAAACCAAGCCTCCTCGACAGCTTCACTGAGGAGGAGGAGGCGGAAATCCTGGAGGAGATGCTGGAGAAGAGAAAATTGAAGAAAGGAGGGGTGCGCGCAAACAACCTTGCCGCTGCCGCAGATGCTAAGCGCACAGTGGATCGCTTGGCGGAGGAGGTACGTCCAGTCCTGTGTCACGCCATTCATTGGAATTGACCGCCTGGCCCGGGTAGATGACTGCTCTAGCCGAACGCACAGGCATGATAAGCTTCACGATGTTCTCGCGAGGCCACATCCACGACACAACCGTGCCCATGACAATTCAGTCGTGGGGCGCCCTGGACTTCTGTCGTGAGACCCTGAGGAGGGATCCCGCAGACATCGCGGGGCTGTTTGAGCTGTGGGCGGTGAACCGAGAGCGAGGTAAGCGAGCGTCGCGGCCCACACATCCCAACGATACTGATTGACCTTCAGGAGCAACCGGCGTCGACACACTGAAGTCAATGCAGCAGGAGGCAACAGGGATAATCACGTCGGGTTTGCGTGAGTCTCTTTTACCTTGGCAAAATAATTTGGTACTGATGTTGTCGACGACGTGCAGAGGCGATCATTCGAAAGCTGAACGCTGCAATGAACTATGAAAACTACATACCGGCCATCGTCGAGAAGCATAACGTTGGACTTGTCGGCTGGCCCGCAGGCGTCGATTTCAAGAGGATGTCGAAGCAGTCCTCCATGGTGTCGTTGCGCAAACTGCGCGACGCGCTGAAGTCCGGGACGTGCAGGTGGAAGGTGCTGACGAAGACGGAGAGGCAAGGCCTTGTTGACCAGTTCAAGGCGATGGTGGATAATGGCGAGGTAACGCAAAAGACTCGCAAGGGGAGCACGAAGCATGCGCAGCGCGCAACAAGTGGGAAGGCGTCGGAGAAGCGCCGAGAGTTGTCACGAAAGAGGAAGGGGAGAAGGAAGGAGAACGCGCGGGCGGACGATGGGACGGGGGAGGAGGAGGAGGAGGAGGAGGAGGAGGAGGCACGACCCAGGAGGAGGAAGCGCACTGCGGTGGCCGATGAGGAGGAGGACGAGACGCCGCACTTAGAGCCGTCAGAAGAGGAGAGGCGGCAGCGTCAGCGCAAGCGGCTCATGGCCCTGGTGCAAAACGCAAAGACCAAAGGCAAGCGCTCCTCGGCCGAGGACCGTGCACCCTCCAGGTTGACGAAGCGCAAGCGTGGGGAGGCGGATGACAGCGGGGATGAGCACAGCGTGCCCAAGAAGTCGAAGTCAAAGGCGGACAAGCTGGCAAAGGCCAGTAAGTCGAAGCCATTGACTCGCGTGTCCGGAAAAGCAGCAACGTCGGGGAAGGGCCCGGCGAAGAAGCGCAAGCAGGTGGAGGACGACCCAGAGGGGGACAACGAGGAGCGCGCACCGCCCAAGAGGATGAAGCGCAAGGCGGCGGAGGACGCAGGGGAGGAACAAGCACAACCGAAGGTGCCTCGCCCTCAGCCGCGGCCGCTGAAGAAGCCTGCAGCTGCTGCGCCCACCACTGGCGCCGCCTCGTCTTCCACACCCGTGTCTGCTGTGCCCGCGCCCGCGTCGGCTGCGCCCGCTGCCTCGTCTTCTGCGCCCGCCGACTCGTCTTCCGCGCCCGCTGCCTCGTCCTCCGTGCCCGCCAACTCGTCCTCCGTGCCCGCCAACTCATCCTCCGCACCCGCCGCGCTGTCTTCTGCGGCCGCGCCCGCATCTTCTGCGCCCGCGTCTGCTGCGCCCACTACCCGGTCCCCCGTGCCCGCCGACTCGTCCGCGCCGGCGTCCTCGGCGCTTGCCGCCAAGGGCTCGGCGGTGCATGCGCGCAAGGGTGTGGTGAGAGGTGTGAGGGGCCGCCCGCCTGGTATCCGTCCGTAGCCGATTGAGGCTACTGCTCATATATACTGCTGACTTCTTGGTAATTCTTGACCTGTAATCTGTAGTGAATTGACGGTATTTTCTCACCTGTTAATACCATATAACACCTCCAGTTGGAGGGGGCATATGGGTGTATGTGGCAATTTTTTTTTTGGGTGATTTCCTTTTTGGGAAGGGCGGGGGCGCCGGGCGGGGCGCGATTACCTAAGTGACTGGGAGAAAATATGTACAAGTCATTTTGAAGCATTTTTGAAGCATATTCTGATTTTTTTTTGCAGCACATCTGCAGCATATTTTGCAGCATGGGGGAAATGGCTGAATCTCCTCTAGTTGGAATTGCCACATACACTCATATGCCCCCTCCAACTGGAGGTGTTATATGGTATTAACAGGTGGTTGCGCCTTTGCCTTGGTTATTTTCTGGGAGCTCTCCGGTTGCCGAGAAAATCCGCGCAGTCGAACGGAGCTTCTGTGCCCAGTACTTTGTCTTGCTAAATTGATTTGCCACGGTGATGCTGGCCGCGATCGACGGCTTCATTTTTCGCAGGCGCAAACGGAGCTTGGGCCGTTGAGGACGTGGAGAGCTATCAATTCTCACGGCAAGGTTGACACGTTCAATTTCACGTTTGCGCCGCTGAATATTGAACTCTGTCAGCCCATTAATCATGACCATACGCTGCGCGCCTTTTTCGAGGGTCATTGTCGTCAACACCTGCGGAGACAAGTGGGTTTTGCGGTACTTTATGGAAAGCCGGAGCACCATGCTTTTTAGCGACGTCCGGCTCCGTCTGCCGTGTGATGCCATAGCTGATTGGCGGGCTCAAGACCCCGAAAACTCATAAATTAGGTCCAGCTCCGCCGACGTGTTCGCGCGCCAGCTCGCGCTCGTTGCAATTTCTACAACCCCGTACGTTGCCGAGCCCGCCGGGGCGCTCGAAATGCGCCGCATCGAGCCCCCCATCGGCGCGCGCCTGCCTCTCGCGCTGCTCCTCACGCACTTTGCGCTCCTGAGGCTCTTTGCGCTCCACTGGTGCGCTCCCTCCCCATCCCGCGCTGAGCCCCACTGAGCCATCACAACGACTCCATACGCAGCGCCCGACGCCCCCCGACATGGTGCGCTATTAGTTTTACTCACATTATCATTCTCACTGACTCGTTTCTAAGACCGTATCGCAAGTTGACAGACCGGTGCGGCGGCGGCAACGCAGCGCGCGCACGTCGTCCGCTGCGGCGTCAATCGCATGAAGCGCACCGTGCGATCGGCGCTCCTCCGTCGTATGCTGATTGACCGCGCGCCGAGTCAATTTTTGGAATTACGGCGCAGGTGGTAGACCGACCTGGTATGTCTCAGCGAAGCTCCGCAAGCGCCGCTATAGGTGCACCGGATGATAAGCAAGACCTGCGGCCCGAACCCTGGCAGCTGAAGCTCGTCGATAAGGGCTTGTGAGAAAAGTACAGAAAAAGGGCGCGCGGGCGGACGTACGGCAAGTCGCAGCCGATCACGGACGCGTACAGGTATCTGAGGAGCAAGAAAACAGATTAACATGGGCGCTGGGTCGCGGGGATGCGCCGAGAGCCTGCCGTGGATGACTTTGCCAGAGCACGAATTGATCCCGCGCATCGGCCTGCCTCGGGACACCCTGCGAGCCGTGCGTGCGAAAACCTGTACAAGGAGCCACGTTACACGTAATCGCAAGTGTCCCTGGGCGTGCGGCATGCAGAGGTGCGGCTGGGGGGATGGCGAGCAGACGGGCAGAAGGGCGCAGAACTGAGTGTGCAATGGGGGCGGAGGCCAAGCGGAGCGTGGGTCGTTGGCAAGTCGTTGGTACGGCGGACTCCGGAGAGTCGGGAAAGAGCGGCACTGCCGCACATGTGTTTGTACATATCTGATCGTGGTCGGGTCAGGCCCGACCCGACCGGATCCGACTTTCTGGAAATGTCTCTGAGTCTGAGTAGCAAGGGAATCAAAAGGGGATCAAGAGCATTAGCGGACAAAATCCTGCAGTGTCCGTTGGAGTGTGCTACTCCGAACTAGCGGGGAGCCTGCGAGCGGATGGTCGTCGATGGCTATGACAAGACCTGATGACTAAGCTACCGAAGCCCTGACCAAACATCCTACTACATGTGCCCAACAAAAAATGTGCGACGTCCTCGTCGCCCCACTGAACTAAAAACCTGAAAACTCTGAGCGGGATCTACGGCCTAACCCATCCTAAAGCTGCGAGCGCCCGAGCGAGGTCGCGAAGGCACGGGTCTTGGTCCCAATCGAGAAGGTGCGGGGAAAGCGGTCCACCCGATGGCGGGAGTGAAGTCGACGCGCGGCAGGGGATGGATGAAGGTGGACGGCGAGGTGATGGTGGTGCTCGTCGCGTGGTCGCGTGGACAGATGGTGGTACACGTCGCGCTGGCGTATGAGCATCTGGCGGTACTTGTCGTTCCGGCATGTAAGCGGTAGGTTTTTGAGGTCGACGGACGGGGTGGCGCTGCTGCGGAGGTCGCGGAGAGCGTCGGCGGCGGCGCTGCAAGCTGGCGAAAGGCTGCGGGGAGCTCGTCGTTGATCCTTCCAGCCGCCTCCTTCCCTAGACGGAAGCCTACGGCCGCGGCTGTCTTCCACAGGTCGGAAATCGACTTCCCGAGGGGGTCTTCTTCGATCCAGTCCATCCACGATAGGTCGTTTTGAGTCTTCACTTCGTTACATAGTGCCGCGATGAGACGGCTGTCCTCTGCGGATAGCATGGCGGTGATATCGTCCTTCGACATGGCTTCGAGAGCGAGAGCTGGGTGCGAAAAGGCGGGATGTGGTGGATGGGCACGAGGCGTGTGCGCGGCGCGGTATACGGTCCAAAACGAGGCTGTCGGGTGCTCCAGAGGTTGCGCGAGGTACGAATCCTACTCCAATCACCACAATGGAGTGTGCTACTCCGAACTAGCGGGGAGCCTGCGAGCGGATGGTCGTCGATGGCTATGACAAGACCTGATGACTAAGCTACCGAAGCCCTGACCAAACATCCTACTACACCGTAGTGCTCATGATTGAAAATGTTTACAACGAGCCTCAAAGTCTCGTAGCGCAATGAGCAGAGCGGAGCAAGGGGCAGGCGCGCGCCGATGAGGAGCTCGATGCGGCGCGTTTCGAGCGCCTCGGCGGGCTCGGCAACCTACGCGATTGCAAAGATTGCGACGAGGCTCGATATCCTGCACCGACCGGCAAAGCTTCTGCACGCTCTCCGTGCCCTTGAGTTTCGTGTCGTCGGGTCTGTACGCCGTGCCGACGATCGTCGCGGGGTATGCGAGTCCGATGTACATACTGTCCGCGAACGGCGTCTCCCCCGAGCGGATGATCACGCACAGGGACATGCCGGCTGATCACGGGGATCGTTCCGCTCACCAGGCTGTCGTGATGTCTCAGCGGCTCAGCGTGCGACGGGAAGGCGGCGCACCAGTGGGTCGCGGCGAGCCTCGGAGAGCAAAAAGTGCGCCAGGAGCGGCGCGGGGCAGGCGCGCGCCGATGGGGAGCTCGATTCGGCGCATTCCGAGCGCCTCGGCAGACTCGGCTAATTAAGCGGTCACGGAAAGTGGGACTCCCGCGAGCTGGCGCGCGAACGCCGCCGCGTAGTTGCACCTAAATAACGAGTTTTCGGGGTCTTGAACCCGCCAATCATATTTGGCATCACACGGCAGACGGAGCCGGACGTCGCTAAAAAGCGTGGTGCTCCGGCTTTCCATAGTACTTTTTGATCTTCACATCGAATTTCTTGAAGGTGTCCTCGATAGCGGCAAGAGTGAGCTCGTGAGTTAAAGTGTCATCGTCACTGTCACCCGTCGAATAGCCGTCTTCGTTTTGTGAGTCGCTGACAGCAGCTGTCGTGATAGAAGATGCAGCAGTGTCGAGAAATTCAACTGGGGCCGGGGTACTTGCAACGGGAACATCAGGGGGACACACCTCAGGGAGGTCAGGAGATGAAGCCAACATCATTTCGACATCGGAATCGGAGTCCACCGGAGCCTGGTCTGCTGCTGCGGAGTTCGAGTTTGTATCGAGGTGGGATATTTGCAGCTCAGTGCCATGCGATGGATATACAAGTGAGACCTTCGAAACAACGCACTGAAATAAGTGAAATAGAAGGCAATCTGTAAGATACTGACCTCCCCTGAGTCCCCGCTGGATCGCCCAGACTGATTATTTTGCGCGGGTGTCTTACGGCTTAGCGTAAATCACTTTATTCGTGAACAGAAAGAGATGAAAAACCTTGAAAAAATGCGCAATTGACGGCTGAGCTTTCATGATTCTCGCCTTCTTGGTAAGCTGATTTTCATCCCGCCATTTCGAAGTACGGGAACGCTCTGCTTTGTCATAGAGATCAAAGTTTTCACGGCGGCGCTTCCGCATCGCCAGCTGTGCAAAGTACGTTAGTGCCCGGTATCATATGAAAATTTGAATCATTGCCTCCTCAGGCTTTTTAGTCCTGGATTTCGATGTGCTTGGAATCGGCGCGACAGAATCCTCTTCGTCGCTGGGCACATATTCGGGGTCGGCAGCAGTGAGTTCGGCTTGGGCAGAAGCATTTTTCTGTTTCTCACGGGACCTGGCGGCCTCTTTGGTCTTCTTGATCTTCATCGCAGCGGGGGGCGGTGTGTGCTTCTCTGGCGGGTGATGCGCTGGCAGCTTACCATAGATTCTGATGGAATTCCCACCACGGAATATTCCGGATATTGATTGCCGTCGATTGCCGCTAGCCGAGGCGATGTTCTGGCCCCAAAAAGTGAAACACCGTGGGAATATTTTGGTCGAATGCATAAAACAGTGTTTCTCGGCGAGCCGGTTTCGGAAAAAATTACAAGAAAAATCACAAAAAAAATCTCGGCCGTGCCGGCCGCTGTCAGAGAGGTGCCCGAGTGCACTGTAAACAGAAGTAAAATGCTGTTGCCTCTGTCTTTCCACAAAACCAAAAACCAACTTTGTCTCACTTCTGGACTTGCTTTTCAACTTCTTTGCTATTGAAGAAATTGGTTATTTAGAACGGAAATGAATGGTATACTTTCCACAATAGACAGCATAGAATAGCCCATCATGCAAAAAAAACTGTGACCTGGTTCAATCCTGCAAGAGCTTTAGCAAAATCCTCTAGGAATGTGTCTACTGTAGTACAACCACGCTCTCTGAATAGAGGGTCCAGACCAAGAAGCTGTTTTTGCTTTGGCTTGAGATGGGGGCATCTCATAATGATAGGCATAATTTTTTTTAAAAAGACTGTAGAGTGCTCCATGATAGATAGAAAGTGTGTGAGTGTTGATTCAGATGACATTTTGTCGGAGGCTCCAGCAGCACTTTTGACTTTCCGCCGCCTATCTAAATTCCTATATCGGGTCGGTTGATCGCGGCAGGCGGCATCTTCTCAGGGGTTAGGGTTCGGCGCACCGGCGGTGTGGGCGCTTATTCGGGCAGCGGTGCTGTGCACATCTGTTCTTCCACCCACCGTGCGCCTGCTCGCACTGTTTCTCGCCCAATCCAGAACATCCACACAACAACATCTTTCTCAATGCCAGTGCTCCTCGAGCTCCTCCCTGCAACTCCGTTCTGTCGCACTGGACCGCTGCAGCCTGCCGTCCACAAGCTCGTTGAGTGCCACGCATGTTAGCATGCTCGCGCTCTGCAAACGAGCGAGCGCCCCGCCAGAGTCGCGCCCGGCAGCACCACCCTGTTCTCGCCCTTCGCGGCTGCAACGCTGCGGCGGCTCCTCGCGCTCAAGTGCCCTCACCTGCGCGACTCCCCTTGGCATGCTGTATGTACCCCACCACCCGCTACATTCCGTGCTGATCCTGGCTCTGCCTGCAGAGCGAGCCGTGCACGTACTCGATGCCGCCACCTCCGAGCAGCCCTTAGGACGAACGCGAGCGTGACATCGACCACATTGCCGCGGATTACACCTGCTGTCCGCCGTCTCTCGTGCCCAAGTCCCGCACACGTGCCTCTCCCTCTGCCCGTGGCACCCTCGCACAAGTCGCACGCCGTCCTCCACCTCCGTCTGCCATTCGCTATATGTGCTCGCATCACAAGTCTCCCTTGCCGTCGTGCACCCCACCACCGCCGCTGCTACATACAAGTCGTGGGCTCCGCCATCAGGTCCGCCACTCCCGCCTCCCAACTCTGCGCCGGCGCTACTCCCGGACAATGTCCCTCGTGCCTCTTCGCTCATTCCGACACCGCACACGCTCAGACTTGCGCCCTCGCGTCTGCGCGCGCTGCCTGCGGAGAGGACCGCTTCCGCCGCCACGGCGCGAGCAAGGACTTGCACAGACAAAATAACTGTGAAGACCAAGTTGTGTGGCGTGCACTGATAGATTGGCGGGACATTCCGCATGCACACCCGAGCATGTCGTGCCGGCGCCGGTGCCATAAGCGCAGACTTAAGCTGCAAAGACTACCCTACTCTACCTGTATAATTTTCTATACTTTTGTACACATGGATAAGTGCCTTCTACTCAGTATGCTGTTTTGTTCACCTTGAGCTTGAAAGCTCAGCGCTCAGCGCTCTTACATAACGTTCAACACTTTTATCATGATCAGGAGGCGCTTCCCCCTGACCCCTCTCAACCTACCCGATATGGAAGTTTAGATTAGCGGCGGAACGTTAACAAGTCTCCAGCAGTGTCTCCACCAATTACAGAATACAGCTTTTCCATTACTTGACCTACTGCAAGGTAGAAGAGATGAGGAGAGATATCTGGTATTGAGAAATGAAGGGGGGGAAAACTGTATATTCCAACTATCTACAGTCCCGTTGAAACGGTTGCTCAGAAACTAAGCGTGCAAATGCAAAACAAACTAAACCCAACCAACCAAGTTATCGCACTATCGTCCTCTGACTAAACAGATGCACTCTAGCACAACCCCCGGAAACCTGGACTTAATCCACTAAACACCTCTTTACTGCACCAAAGTTTATCTGACGAGATCGGGTCTTATTAGACACAAGTGTAGGTCTAAGGAGCTCCAAGTCAAGATTTAAGGTTTCTGCACAAGAAAGGTCTCGTAAGAGAGGAACTTCCAAGTTGGTTAAGGTATAGTCTCGTCCGTAGAATTTGACAGAGTCAAGATTCTTAGGAGTATGAGTCTTGTGGGACTTTAGATTTTAAGCTTCTCAGCTATATGCAAGATACGGTTTTTAAGGCCGGCAAGGTTTTTAAGGCTTCTGCCTGGATCTCTTTATCGGAGCGGATAAACGGTCTTCGGAATGACTTCGGATCTCAAAATTCCCAGTTCAACGGACACGGAGTACTTCGGAGTTACGGAGCGGATTCAACGGAGACGGATACGGTTTAGCACGGAGCTCGACGATCTTAAGAACGGACGGTTTATCAAAAGAAACTTTAATTCGGGACACTATCGCAAGACAGCGGAATTCCAGAGTAAAGCCCTCAACCAAATCCTAGCTGTGATGAGGGACAATGGTAGTTGCCTCGTACACGAACTGGGGTCCGATTCAGTGCCGTCCTCTCTGCTCCTCTGGTCTTTTATACTACAGGTATTTACAATTACAAACGATGATCGACTCGTCTGCCGGAGGGGGTCATCCTCTTCGACAATGACTCCAGTCGCAACCCCGTCAAAGGGGATCAGAGTGTTGTCGTAGATGTGGACAGGGTGTCCGCCTGTCGTGGAAGGATGAGGGGAGCGAGGAAAGACGCGGGGATTCTCCGGAGTCCGGGGGTTCTCAATGAGACCCGGTGATAAGCCGCTAGAAAAACCAGCTATGAAACACGCACTTTTTGCAAGCGCATCTAAGAACCAGCACATCTCCGTGTGGCTGGTTAATCAGGATTATTGTCAGGGGAGCCCCCGCTCCGGCCCCCGTTCCGGTTCCGGTTCCGGTTCCGGTTCCGGCTCCGGTCTCCGCTCCGGCCCCCGACCCCGCCTCCGCTCCGACCTCCGCCCCAGTCCCCGTTCCCTCCGCCGCTCCCCCCGTCGCTCGCTCCGCCCCCGCTCGCCCGCTCCCGCGACCCCGCCGGAACTCCGGTTCCGGATACCACGTGGCCTGCGACCGCGCACGGGACCTATGCGCGTCACTCCGGTTGCTCCGATCACCCCGCGCACGTGCTACTAGTCAGTAGGTATTTTAGGCGGCTCCGGGCGTGGGAATCCTCAGACGTTCTTCTCTTCGGATTCCCCACGCCAGGTGCGCTATACTTGTACTTAGTAGCACGGCCTGTCAATTAACCTTCGGATTCCCCACGCCAGGACCCTTGACTTCTCGGGCCGCGTGGTTGCCCTTACAGCAGAAGAACGTCTTCTAGGGATTAACCGGTCAAGATTGCGAAGTTCGGCGTCGACGGCTCGGACAGCTCAGATAGCGCCCCCGCCTCACCCCATTCGAATCTTGCCCCCTCCTCCCCCCGCATCGTCGCCGACATGCCCGGCAGTACCCCCGTCGGAGCTTCCGGAGCTCCGGTTCCGGACCCGACCGCGGACGCCCGGATGTCCGCTATCGAGGCGACCCTCGAACGCCTGACCACCCTGGTCACCAACCTGCAACCCGCACCTGCTCCGGCCCCTGCGGCACCCGCTCCGGCCGCGAGTCCAGGCTTATTCTCGGACATCACCTCCGCGAACAAAACGGTCCTCCGACCGAACCCCCCGTTCGTCTTCGACGGCGACCGGACCCAAGGCCGCGCGTTCCTGCACGCGGTCCGGACGTACATCCGGTTGGTTCCGGAAGGCTTCCGGGACGGCTACGGGGATCCCTCCGAAGACAAGGCCATCCGCTTCGCCATGTCCTTTATGGCGAAGGATGCGGCGCAGCGCTGGGCCGAGCGCCAGAGCGCCAAGGAGCCCTTCCCCTTCCTTCTCTGGGAGGACTTCGTCCGGGAGTTCCGGCTCCGGTTCATCGAGGAAAACGAGCAGGACCACGCCCTGCACAAGCTCGAGTCCCGTGCGTACCACATGGGCAACCGCGACATCTACCGGTACACCGACGACTTCGAGGACCTCGTCGACCTCGCCGGCTTCGAAGACCAGCTCATCAAGGTCACGAAGTACAGGACCGGACTCGACCCGGCGATCAACCTCGCCATCACCGGCTCGAGCGACCCTCCGGACCTCGAGGACTACCCCGGCTGGCGTCTCCGCGCGTACCGCCAGTACGCGTCGATCCAGCGCTCGAAGATCGGCTCGACCGGAACGTCCGGAAGGTCCGCGCACGTCCCGAACCGTGCCCGGATGATCCCGGTTTCCCTCCCGGCCGCTCCCTCTGCCCCTCCGAGGTTTGCAGCGCCTCCGGTCCCTGCTCCGGTTCCGATGGACGTCGACCGAACCCGTGCGCGCGCCGCCCCCCGCCGCGGCTGCTTCCGCTGTGGCGACCCGAACCACTTCGCCCGGGACTGCACCGTTCCGGTCGACATCCGCGCGGTCGACGTGCTGGATGAGGTGATCCGGCAGCTGGACGGCGAGCTGCTGGAGGAGCTGCTGGCTCGCGTCGCGTCGTCCGAGGCCGCTGCGCAGCATTCCGCTGCCGCGGCTGCTCCTGGTCCGGAGGATTTTCCCCTCCGCGACGAGTGAGCAGTGCGCCCTCGTTCGCGTCCCCCAATCGTTTCGCCGTCCTGTGTAATGAGTCTGACAATATATCTCTTGCACCTTCCGAAACGATAGACGCACCCCCCAGCCCGAGCGCTCCTCCGGTCGCTCCGGTAGCTCCGGTTCCGGTCCCTCCGGTTCCGGTTGCTCCGAAGTCCGGAACCGCTCCGGTCCCCCCGGCAATCCCGCGTGCACCACGGAAGCCCTCCTGGGAGCGCAGGCTCCCGAAGCGCTACACCGTCGCGGCAATCCCGGCCCCCAACTCGCTGCACCTCCCGCTCGAGTTCACGTCCACCGATAGCGCTGCGAAGCTCTCGACCAACGGGCTCGTGGACTGTGGCGCGACTTCCGAATTCATCGACTCGGAGTACGTCGCTGCCAATCAGTTCCCGGTCCGACGCCTTTCGCAGCCGATCCCGGTCTTCAATGTAGACGGCAGCCCCAACGAGGCCGGCTACATCCGGGATATCGCGGACGTGGTTCTCACGTACAAGGGTCACAGCGAGCGTGTCCAACTCGCGGTCACGCGCCTCGGCAAGGAGAAGCTCATCCTCGGGTATTCCTGGCTCCGGAAGCACAACCCGGAGATCAACTGGGAAACCCGGGAGGTCAAGATGAGCCGCTGCCCCGCCGGTTGCGCTACGTGCACCACCGAGGCTCGTTCCGAGCGCCGTGCGGCTCGCTCCGCCGCGCAGTTGCTCAAGCGGCTACGCTCCGGTCCGGTTCCGGCGATCTGCGTCGTAGACGTGGAGGACCGATCGGACGAGGACGAGGATGACTCCGAAGACCCTCCGGGGCCTCCGGAGAATGACTCCGAAGACTCCGGTACCGAGGACGACGACTCCCAGATCGAGGAAGGGGACCGGATATTCTATACCCGGTTCACCCCTTCCGAAGACATCCGGGCCACCGGAACCGTTTCACAGCGGTTAGCGGAGGCGTTCGCCCGGAACTCCGCGCCCCCTCCGGACTCCATTCCGGAATGGGCCCGGGAGTTCGAGGACGTCTTCAACCGGGAGTCGTTCGACTCGTTACCGGAGCGCCGGACCTGGGACCACGCTATCGAACTCGTCCCGGATTCGAAGCCCGCGAACTGTAAGGTCTACCCGATCTCTCCCCTCGAGCAGCGCGAGCTCGACGCGTTTATCGAGGAGGGATTGGCGACCGGACGGATCCGGCCTTCCAAATCCCCGATGGCGTCCCCCGTCTTCTTCGTCAAAAAGAAGGACGGAGGCCTCCGGTTCGTCCAGGACTATCGCGCGCTCAATGCGATGACCGTGAAAAACCGGTACCCGCTCCCTTTGATCAACGATCTTATTAATCGATTGAAAGGAGCTCGGTACTTCACGAAACTGGACGTCCGGTGGGGTTTCAACAACGTCCGGATCCGCGAAGGCGACGAGTGGAAAGCCGCGTTCCGGACTAACCGGGGACTCTTCGAGCCCTTGGTGATGTACTTCGGCCTGACCAACTCCCCCGCGACCTTCCAGACAATGATGAACGATATCTTCCAAGATCTCATCTTGTCCGGGGACGTCATGATATACCTCGACGACATCCTCATCGCCCATTCCGACCTCACGCGCCACCGGGAGATCGTCCGGGAGGTCCTCCGGCGGCTCCGGGAGCACAAGCTCTACTTGCGCCCGGAGAAGTGTGAGTTCGAGAAGTCGTCGATCGAATATCTCGGGGTGATCGTCTCTCACGACCACGTGGAGATGGATCCGGTCAAGGTCGCCGGAGTCGCCGCTTGGCCGGTCCCGGAGAACAAGACGGACGTGCTCCAGTTCGTCGGGTTCACGAACTTCTACCGGAGGTTCATCCGGGACTTCTCCGACATCGCCCGGCCCCTATTCGACTTGTCGAAAAAGGGCACCGCGTGGCGTTGGAGCGAACCGGAGGCCACCGCTTTCCAGGCGCTGAAGGACGCGGTGACCACGGACCCCGTCCTGATCCTTCCGGACGAGGCCCGGGCATACCGGCTCGAAGCGGACAGCTCCGACCGGGCTTCCGGCGCGGTTCTCTCTCAGGAGGGTCCGGACGGGAAGTGGCATCCGGTAGCGTTCTACTCCAAGAGCTTGAGTCCGGTCCAGCGCAACTACGAGATCCACGACAAGGAGATGCTCGCGATCGTCCGCGCGCTCGAGGAGTGGCGACACTTCCTCGAGGGCTCGCAGCATCCGGTGGAGATCTGGACCGATCACAAGAACCTGGAGTACTTCCGGAAGTCGCAGAACCTCAACCGGAGGCAGGCGCGGTGGTCGCTGTACCTGTCCCGGTTCGACTTCACGCTCCACCACAAGCCCGGGCGCCTGATGGGGCGACCGGACGCGCTGTCGCGTCGCCCGGACCACGGAGCGGCCCCGGATAACCAGGACGTCACCCTCCTGTCTCCGGAGCTCTTCCATGTCCGCGCGATCGAGGGTGTAGTGGTGACCGGACCGGAACGTCCGGTGCTCCGGGACATCCGGGACGCGCTCGCGCGTGGTCCGGACCTCGAGGACCCTCTCGCTATCGCCGCGCGAGAGGCCCTCAACGTCCGGGGCTCCCGGTCGCTCCGGTCCGCGGAGTGGCGTGTGGACGACGGGCTGCTCTACTTCCGCGGCAAGATCGTGGTCCCCCGGGATCACGACCTCCGACGCCGGATCTTGGAGCAGCACCACGATACCCGTGTGGCGGGGCATGCCGGCCGCTTCAAGACGTTGGAGCTTGTCTCCCGGAACTACTGGTGGCCCCAGTTGTCCCGACACGTCGGCCGGTACGTCGCGACGTGCGACTTGTGTTGTCGCACGAAGGCGCTCCGGAAGCTTCCGGTCGGTGAGTTGCACCCGACGGAGGTTCCGGAAGAGCGCTGGAGCACGGTTTCGGTGGACTTCGTCGTCGAGCTTCCGGAAGCTCACGGGTACGACGCGGTGATGGTCGTCGTCGACGCGCTCGGGAAGCGTGCGCACTTTAACGAGTGCCACACGACCCTGGACGCCGTCGGAGCTGCGCGGTTGTACTACCGGAACGTGTGGAAGCTCCACGGGACCCCGGAGAAGTATATCTCCGACCGGGGTCCGCAGTTCATCGCGGAGTTCACCCGGGAGCTGTGGCGCCTCATCGGAGTCGCTCCGGCGACCTCCACGTCGTACCACCCGCAGACCGACGGTCAGACCGAGCGCGTTAACCAGGAGATGGAGCAGTTCATCCGGCTTTTCACTAACTACAAGCAGGATGACTGGGACGAGCTCCTTCCGGCCGCCGAATTCGCCTACAACAACCACATCCACTCGTCGACGCAACAGGTCCCGTTCATGACCGATACCGGACGGCTCCCCCGGATGGGGTTCGAGCCGAACGGGTTGCGCTCGAAGGTGGAAGCGGTTAACGAATTCCGCGACCGGATCGCCTCCGGAGTTTCCGAAGCCCGGGCGGCGCTCGTCAAGGCTAAGGAGGAGTACAAGCGGTACTACGATCGCCGGCGCACTCCGGCGCCGGAGATTAAGGTAGGCGACCGGGTCTGGCTGGACGCCTCCGACATCCAGACCACTCGCCCTTCCGCTAAGTTCGCGCACCGCCGCTTGGGGCCCTTCCGGGTGCTCCAGGTCATCGGGCGGGGCGCGTACAAGCTCGAACTCCCTCCCCGGCTCTCGCAGCTCCATCCGGTGTTTCCGGTCGTCAAGCTCGAATTGGCTCAGGACGACCCCTTCGAGGGTCGGACTGGCTATGACGAGCCTCCGCCGGTCCTCCGCGGCGCTCCGGACGCTCCGGACGCTCCGGGCGCCGTTCCGGACACGCCACCCGAGTGGGAAGTCGAGGCGATCGTGGACGCGAAGTACCGGTGGGGCTCGCTCTGGTATTTCGTGCAGTGGAAAGGTTACAATTCTTCTCACGATTCATGGGTTAAACACTCCGACGTTTTCGCTCCGGAACTCGTCGCAGATTTCTACCGGAAGTACCCCGCCGCACCACGCGCCATCACGACCGCCACCTTCGACTCCCTCCCCTTCCGAAGCCCCGACGTCCACGTCCGGACGATGCGTCGAGGCGCCGCATTCCAAGGGGGGGATGGTGTCAGGGGAGCCCCCGCTCCGGCCCCCGTTCCGGTTCCGGTTCCGGTTCCGGTTCCGGCTCCGGTCTCCGCTCCGGCCCCCGACCCCGCCTCCGCTCCGACCTCCGCCCCAGTCCCCGTTCCCTCCGCCGCTCCCCCCGTCGCTCGCTCCGCCCCCGCTCGCCCGCTCCCGCGACCCCGCCGGAACTCCGGTTCCGGATACCACGTGGCCTGCGACCGCGCACGGGACCTATGCGCGTCACTCCGGTTGCTCCGATCACCCCGCGCACGTGCTACTAGTCAGTAGGTATTTTAGGCGGCTCCGGGCGTGGGAATCCTCAGACGTTCTTCTCTTCGGATTCCCCACGCCAGGTGCGCTATACTTGTACTTAGTAGCACGGCCTGTCAATTAACCTTCGGATTCCCCACGCCAGGACCCTTGACTTCTCGGGCCGCGTGGTTGCCCTTACAATTATCCACCAAACCAGGAGGCTTAGAACATCCACTCTGCGAAGTAAGGTTGAAGCCCCAGACCTACGAACCTTAGAACCCGCAAAGTTTTATCGTGCTTAGCTAGAATACGCGACGCGCCGGAGTCACGTGACATGTCACTAGACCAGCGGAGATGTCCAAAGGAGATTAGGATTGTTTGTCTAAGATTATCGGAATCTTAGGGGTACATCCCATAGAAACCTATAGTATGTGGTACCGTTGGAAAGCTACGGCCCAGCGCTACCTAAGTAACGAAGAGAGAACGTAAAGGGAGGAGACCAGGGCTAAGAAATGCACCACACAACTCGTTCAACAGGAGTTATCCTATACCGATCGAGGGGTTAGAAACCTAGGAACCGTAACAACCCCAACTCTCAAGACAGAGGGGCGTGGCCCACCAATCACATAAACCGCGCAGCATATCCGACGACTATTTAATAAGCAATGTATACCAAAGTAGTCGATCATCGTTTGTAATTGTAAATACCTGTAGTATAAAAGACCAGAGGAGCAGAGAGGACGGCATTGAATGGGACCCCAGTTCGTGTACGAGGCAACTACCATTGTCCCTCATCACAGCTAGGATTTGGTTGAGGGCTTTACTCTGGAATTCCGCTGTCTTGCGATAGTGTCCCGAATTAAAGTTTCTTTTGATAAACCGTCCGTTCTTAAGATCGTCGAGCTCCGTGCTAAACCGTATCCGTCTCCGTAACTCCGAAGTACTCCGTGTCCGTTGAACTGGGAATTTTGAGATCCGAAGTCATTCCGAAGACCGTTTATCCGCTCCGATAAAAGAGAACCAGGCAAAAGCCTTAAAAACCTTGCCGGCCTTAAAAACCGTACCTTGCATATAGCTGAGAAGCTTAAAATCTAAAGTCCCACAAGACTCATACTCCTAAGAATCTTGACTCTGTCAAGTTCTACGGACGAGACTATACCATAACCAACTTGGAAGTTCCTCTCTTACGAGACCTTTCTTGTGCAGGAACCTTAAATCTTGACTCGGAGCTCCTTAGACCTACACTTGTGTCTAATAAGACCCGATCTTGTCAGATAAACTTTGGTGCAGTAAAGAGGTGTTTAGTGGATTAA
This sequence comes from Mycena belliarum, assembly GCA_029282135.1. Lineage (NCBI taxonomy): Eukaryota > Fungi > Basidiomycota > Agaricomycetes > Agaricales > Mycenaceae > Mycena > Mycena belliarum. Next base: position 52,215 of record JARJCN010000066.1, read on the forward strand.
GTCCAGGTTTCCGGGGGTTGTGCTAGAGTGCATCTAGAGGACGATAGTGCAATAACTTGGTTGGTTGGGTTTAGTTTGTTTTGCATTTGCACGCTTAGTTTCTGAGCAACCGTTTCAACGTATCGGGGTGAGAACGTCTGCCCCGGAGAAGGGCCACAGCGGGAGGATGATAGGTGTGAACACCAGGGGACTGATAAGGAACGATTTGGAAGAATAGTCGGGAATCACAATGATCGTGAGGGACACGGTCTTCAATGACCGCAGCCGGAACGGTAGGCGAGTCGTCGGGGAACATGGCCAGTCAGATAGGTGAGTTTGATTATACTGTTAAATACCGTGCCGAGGATAGGGGAATGTCCGGGGTACCAGAATGACCGGAAGTACCGGAAGCGACCGGAAGGACGGGAGGTATTTACAGAGGATCACAACACCACAGAGAGGCTGGGTGAGCGACTACCTGACGAGCCCGGAAGGGAGCGGAGGAGGGCAAGGTGGACCGGAAGGACCGGAGCCGACACAGAGAATCAGGCCCACTGTGCTTCATGCCGGATCTTGCACAACACCAGATGGTATGTTCCCGCTTTGTTTCAAAGCTCGGAACACCGGAACTTGACACCTATGTGCCCATTCTAACTAGAAGAGATATATGGTTTTATCAGGTGCCCACCATACGGCCAAGCGAGTTATCAACAACACCAAGCCAGCAACACACAACAAGTTTTAAAACAGATGGCTTCAAACCCTAAACTTTAACTTATGGATACTGTAGTATTTCATTCACTTCGGAAGGTCACAGGTCACAGGGCCCTTTTTTTACGAAAAATTTCGAGGTGTCACAGGGGTTTGAGGGGATTTCCGAATGTCCCAAACATGTCACAAAATCGGCAAAAATGGCTTTAAAATGCAATTTTTGGCCCCGGCGCTTGCGTAGCAAGCAGAACTGTCATGTTTGGCATGAGAGGAAGTACATCAGCGCTGATTGCTCACACGTGGCGTATAAACTATGTACACTACTACAACATCGTTAGAATTACTTCTTTAGGACAGTTTCTCTTGGGTGTTTCACAACTCATTCAGCTCGGAAAATGCTCAAACAGTGCATGTGGTACCACTAGACTCCTGTTCTACCGCTTCCTCTGTAATTTTCAGTGGCATTTATGAAAAAAAAAAGTGTCACAGGGACCCCAGGCCATTTCCGAAATCTGGATTTCGGAAATTTCGGTCACAGGTCACAGGCGATGAGAATTGAACGAAATACTACAGTACCACTCAACTGTCTGATGGCTAACAGAGAGAAATATGGTGCAAAAGGCACTGAGGAACACAAAAAAAACTTGCTCTCAAGGAAATACGTATCGGGTTAAAGTGCCAACTGGAACAGCATAGGAACTTCAAATGAAGGGCAACCTCGTGTTCAGATATCATCCTGCTTCAAAAGCAAGAAAGGTGCTAAGCACAAGAAAAGACCGACACTGGCATGATTCGAACATGCGCCCGAAAATCGGAACAGATAGAATTATTGATTCGAATCTGTCGCGTTAACCACTCCGCCACAGTGCCCTTGTATAGTAGCGACATCCCGGCAATAGGATGGATCAAGGATTTTTCAGCGTGCTTATGCGTATCAAATATGTATGCGAGGGAAAACATGTCAATAATGAAGCAAAAGTTGTTGAAACGCTCAGGTCTGTGCAACCCATGGCTAACTTAAATAGCCATAGCCGACCTGGAACACGCCTCGACTTGAGAGATCCGAGTCGAGATTTGTCCAGAAAGTCGAGTCACGCGTGATGGCGGTCGGCAGAGGGAATCACGAAAATACCGTACATACTACCTTGCTCTCGCCCATGTCGTCGCCAGTGTCGTCGCTGACGGCGTCGCGGTCGCCATCCCCAGAGCCGCCGGTGCAGCCCGACCACTTCTACGGCGCAGACCCATCACATCTGCCGCCGTCGCCGGACTCAGAAGGGAAAACGTATCTGTCTCCCGATGACGACCCCCTAGCCCATCGCGGCATCCCCGTCTTCAAGCCCACAATGCATGAATTCGCAGACTTTGAGGGCTACATGACCCGCGTCGAGTGTTGGGGCCGGCGCTCAGGCATCGTCAAGGTCGTGCCACCAAAGGAGTGGACTGACGCACTACCCGATGTCAAGCCGCAGCTCGCGAACGTCAAGATCAAGAGCCCCATCGAGCAGTTCATGCGTGGCCGAGCGGGCCTCTTTCGCCAGGAGAATATGGAGAAGCGCAAACTCATGAGTGTCCGCGAGTGGGTAGAGCTTTGTGCAAAGGACGAGTTCCGCGCACCCGGTGTAGATCAGGTCGGCGTCCACAATAACCCCAGCGCGCTACCGCCTCTCCGGAGTCGCAGAAAGAAGACTGCTGGAAAGGTCGCCGACCCCGACATCAACGACATCAAACCACATCCCACCGACGACGGTCCCGACGTCACTATGGCCTCCCCACCGAACAGCGCTTCCCCCGACCCAGAAGATGCAAAGCCCGACGACAGTAAACCCCGCAACCGCCGCGTCGAGCGTGCAGACAAGGACTCCTTGTTTCTCGAGACCTTTAACCCTCACACCGACTGGCTACCTCCTAGCACCAGGGCCGTAGACTACACCCCCGAGTTTTGCGCGAAGCTGGAGCGTGCGTTCTGGCGCAACTGTGGCCTTGGAAAGCCTGCCTGGTACGGTGCCGACACCATGGGTGCGTCACGCATTTTTTCGTCTTCCCCGTCTACTAAAACGCGGCGGCAGGTTCCCTTTACACTTCTGTGACCACTGCCTGGAACGTCGCCCACCTCCATTCCACCCTATCTCGCCTCCTCCCCGCCAGCTCCCAAGGTCTGCCCGGCGTGAATACCCCCTACCTCTACTTTGGCATGTGGCGTGCGACCTTTGCATGGCACGTCGAGGACATGGATCTCTTTTCGATAAATTATATCCATTTTGGCGCACCAAAGTTTTGGTATGCCATTCCTCAGGCCCGTGCTGGTGCATTGGAAGATACCATGCGAGGTGAGTCTAGTTGCCCACCTGCGGCTCATTCCAACCTTTCCCAACAGGGTACTTCCCACAGGACACCTCGACCTGCCCCCAATTCCTGCGGCACAAGTCATTCCTCGCATCACCAACGCTCCTTGCTCAATCTGCCGTCCGCCCAAACCACCTTGTGCAGCACGCAGGCGAGTTCGTCATCACGTATCCCCGCGGCTACCATGCGGGTTTCAACCTCGGCCTTAATTGCGCTGAGAGCGTCAACTTTGCCCTCGATAGCTGGCTTGAGGAAGGACGGAAGGCGTCAGTCTGCAAGTGTGTTGATGACAGGTGAGACCTCTTGGCTATCCGCACTATCCGCACTACTTCAGGGGCCTAACAAATATCGGTAGCGTCCGCATTGATGTCGACCAATTGCTCGAGGACCGTCGCATCGAGGCTCTTGAAAAGACTGACCCGGTCGCCGCCGCTTTGGCTCGTGCCGTCCGTGATGGCGAAAATGTCGAGGATATATTTCCCGTCGAGTCCAAGCCCGAAGCCCTTCCCACCGTCATCATCCCCCCAGCGAAGCCCCGCAGTCCTCGCAAGCGCAAGCCCACCACACCGTTCGAGCCCGCTGGCGCCGCCAAACGCCCGCGCACCATCTCCGCCCCGTCTACCTCTACTTCCGCTCCCCCATTGGCATCTACCTCTGCTGCCGCCGCCCCTGCACAAAGACTCACCCTCAAACTTGGTCCACGACCCGAGGAGGAGACCTTTCCCTGCTGCCTCTGTGTTGATCCTAGCACGGATGGCCTTGCGCGCGTTCACGATCTGCCCCCAGCATGGCGTGATCTTGGGCCCGCGACACGCATGCACTTCATCGGCGGAAGAGCTGTGTGGATGGCGCACGAGGCATGCGCGTTCGTACTTCCCGAGACGTGGGTTGATGAGATCGCGGGCGAGCGCATCGTTTTTGGCGTCGACGGTATCGTCCGTGCACGCTGGGCCCTCGTACGCTTCCCTTCCGCGCTTACTTGTGTAATTTATCGACTCATCTGCAGAAATGCTCCTCATGCATCCGCGCGCGATCAAAGGCCCATGGGGCACTCATCCAGTGCGCGAAGGGCAAGTGCCCCAAGTCATTCCACGTCAACTGTGCCAAGACTGGCGGTGCCGCGGGCATCGCTTACAGCATCGTACGCGAGGTGGAAAAAGAGGTCGTCCTTCTCGAACCCGCCCCGCCCAGCTCTTCCTCGGATCCCGTGCCGGAGCCCAACCTGCGTGTGCTCAAGGTCATCAAGAAGATTGAGGCAGAGGCGCTTTGCGCGCAGCACAATCCCGTGTGTTTCCCTTCGCTCCAGTTTTCCCGACTCATCTAATGCTGCGTAGCTGATTGTCGCATCGCGGCGAGCATCAAAGCAGGAGTCACTGCGTGCCGACGTGCTTGCGCTGCCGCCGCTCTCGCGCATCAAGCTCCGTGTAAGTGCAGGCGTGTTTGAAGTCACGCTCATGCGCGTGGTGGAGGAGCGCCGCAGCGTTGAGGTGCTTTGGGACCTCGGCGAGGTGCGCGAGTTCAAGTGGGGCAGCATCATCCTAGGCGCGACGACCCTCCCAACAGTCAAGTTTCCCGGCAAGTCTACGTTGTTCCCGCTGCCCTTCGCATGCTGATCTGTCTCAAATCCAGATTCCGCCCCTGACACCAGTGGTGCGAGCGCACCGTACCATGCGACGATTGCACCGACGCATGCACACGACCAATATCCCAGTTCAGGGCCTGCTCAGCAGCACACTAGTTTCGGGCCCGCGCATGACCGCACAAGCGTTGGGCCCTCGCACGCCCATCCTCACCCGCAGAGTACTATCCCCAAAAACGACACGCGGCACACTGCGGACTGTAACAGTATGCAATCTACGGCCTCGGCATCGGCCTTGGATACGCACCAACCGCCACCGACGTCTGCGCGGAGCCACAATCCGTACAACGTATTTAAGTACGAGTATTGGCCGTATGGTTACGGTCCCGGCGGCCAGACCGCTAATCTAGGCGCCAACGTCCACGCATCCGCGAGCGGCGCCAACCAACCCACCAACAGTGCCGCAGGAGCGGCGTCGCATACCCAGGGATCCCATTACGTTAATCAATACTACGCAGGGCCGGATGCGTGGTCATCGCCGTACTATCGTTCTGGCCAGGCGTACTTCCCTCAGGCCCAGGGACAGCAGGGCCCGCAGGCAGCGATCCAGACCCCCTACTCAATGTCGTATCCGAGTGCACCGGCTGCGAATTCGAGGCCCGTCACCGCACCGAATCAATACCTACATTCTCCCACCAATTCTGCGCCTGCACAGACACATACTCCCCCGCAGACCTCGAATCCTGTGTCTGCTCCCGCCGCCACCAGTGGCCCTTCGTTCCCGACCCCACCTGCCCCCACTGCTGATGGCATGGCTGTTAACATCGCTGACTGACGGTCGAGCGGACATTGAATTAAGCATACTACGCACCGGTGTTGTCGTAGAGCACGCGCACCGCTCTTGCTTTTTCCCATCCTACCTGACCACTAACGTTACGCTTAAGTAGGTACTCTACGTGATGCATGCCGCCGCAGTAAATGGTTCGTGTTACTTTAAGGCTTCCTGATATTGTTATTGTTACGAAGTTACATTTTGTGTAGTTTTAAAAAATGAAGTCAAATCATCCCGTCATCATCCATTTTGCAAATCTATTCAATCTAGGGCACAACAAGGTATGTTATTATAGGATCCATCCACCATCCACTTATCTACAGTACGCTACAAGTCTAACTTTTATATTTTCCTTTCCAAATGTCCGAAAGCAGAATCTAAGGTACCTCCTCTAGCATCCGTTATTACAAGGCCGGGCGGCCGATGGTAGTCACCTGTACGCCATTCGTCAACGCGCCGAGACTGAGCGCTGATAGAAGGACTGCTCACCTTGAAGCCAATCTCGGTCAGCTTGGCGGCGTCGACGAGCAGCCGCCCGTCGAAGACGAATGCGGGCTTCTTCATGTGCTTGTATACATGCGCCCAGTCGATTTCCTTGAACTCCTTCCACTCGGTTGCGATCACGACTGCCTCGGCGTCCTTGCAGGCCTCGAGCGCAGAGCTGCAGATCTTAACCTGCTTTTTCACTGTGGCGGAAGGATTAGCAATAGGCTTTCGAGGACGAAACGACGGCATACTGGACTCGGGGGCGACCGTGGGGCTCGCCTCGGCGAGATCCGCCCAAATCTGCGTCTCGGCGACTTGGGGGTCGTAGATATTGACGAAGGCGCGCTCGGACTGGAAGTCACGGATGATCGTGATGGCGGCCGACTCGCGCGTGTCGCCAGTGTCTGCCTTGAAGGCGAAGCCGAGGACAGCGATACGCTACAGGAACGGATGGTCAGTATGAACGCATCGCGGAAACGAAGCACAAACAGACCTTGCCGGTGATTGTGTTGAAGAGCGTGTCAACGACACGTTTGGAGAAGCGGCGCTTCTGGTATTCGTTCATCTCGACGACCTGGCGCCAGTACGCGGCGACCTCGGGGAGGTGGAGGCTCTCGCTGAGGTACACGAGGTTCAGGATATCCTTCTGGAAGCACGACCCGCCGAAGCCGACGCTCGCCTTGAGGAACTTGGGCCCCACGCGCGAGTCGTACCCCACGGCGTTGGCGACCTCGTCGATGTTAGCGCCGGTCGCCTCGCAGATAGCAGAGAGGGCGTTGACGGACGAAATGCGCTGGGCGAGCATCGCGTTGGCGGCGAGCTTCGAGAGCTCTGAGGACCAGAGGCCGACGGTAAGGATGGCGTGCTCGGGGACCCAGTTGGCGTACACGCCCGCGAGCGCAGCGCATGCGGCCTTGCCCTCAGGGGTCTGCAGCGAGCCGATCAGGACACGGTCGGGCTTGAAGAGATCGGAGATGGCGGTCCCCTCGGCGAGAAACTCAGGGTTGGAGAGGATATCGAAGCGGCAGTTGGGTTTGGAGTTGGCCTCGAGGATAGTGCGCATGGACTCGGCGGTACGGCAGGGCACAGTGGACTTTTCGACGACGATCTTCGACGATGTGGCTACTGCGGCGATCTGGCGGGTTGCGAGTTCGACATAGCTGTGGGTCAGATTAAGTGAAAGGAGGGTTATGTGACAGGACAGCCGGCGTACTTGAGATCAGCTGCAAAGCCCGCGCCGACACCGCTCTTCTTGGTGGGTGTGTTAACACTGACGAATATTAGTTCGGCGTCCAGAATGCCCTTCTCGACGTCGGTAGAGAAGAAGAGGTTGCGGCCGCGGCACTGGCGGACGACATCCTCGAGCCCCGGCTCGTAGATAGGGAGCTTGAAGTCGGCGCTGTTCCATGCGTCAATACGGGCCTGGTTGAGATCGACGATGGTGACAGTAATGTGCGGGCACTTGAGGGCGATGACTGCGCACGTAGGACCCCCTGCATCGCGGTGATTTCGCGTTCCGGGTAGATCGATTGCGCAGCGACTCACCGACGTATCCAGCACCAACTACCTCGATGAATAAGAGCGAGTGCACAACGAGGAAGGAAGAACTTACTGCAGAGGATTTTAGTGACTTTGAGGGGGGCCATGATGAAGGTTCTGGACAAGGAGCACCTTGGCATCCTCAAAATAAATGCCGCCGGAATGTCACGCTTGATCGGATCGTCGAATCCTCCACGCCCCTACCGTAACCCTTCAATTCAACCGATACACCCTGGATGCACCAGGTGCGACCTTACCCAGACTACAACACTGATATATGAGGGTCCTATAGCTCACAAGAGCTCGCAAGTCAACATAGAGAAGGCCCCTGGCACAAACTCTCCGCGAGTACTCAAGTCTCACAGGCAGGGCTTCTATCACCGCGCCCGGGCCTCCTGTCAGGCCCCGGGAAGCTCCACCAAGGGGTTGTCCGAAATTTTGGGTTTTTGAGCTCAGATTTTGACGATTTCCTTGTCCGATTTTGGGTTTTTGAGGCCCAAAAGTTGCCAATCCTTGTCCAGATTTTGGGTTTTTGAGGTCGTCAGAGACAATTTTCGAGAATTTAGTAGGTTCCGACTTTGAGACGGATCCGTCCCGAACTCCGATATTGCCGTGCACTGCCGCTACTGAGATCCTAAAAAGAGCGAAAAATCGCGAAAATCAGCGACCTGTGACACATTTTGGCGGTGTCACGTACGTGACGCGCGTGACAATCCCTGTCCAACTCTGGGTTTTTGAGGGCCTCGACGTCGAAAAAGGCTGGGTTTTTGAGGCCGAGATCCCGATTTTTTTTGGACAACCCCTTGGTGGAGCTTCCCGGGGCCTCTCCTGTCCCATCAGCCATTGAGGCCAGGCCATACTTTTGGTGGGGCCTTGCTAAACGGGCACCTCTAGCCTTGGAACGTGGACGAAATCCACGAATCGGAGCGCAGCTAAAACACCAACAGTTTCAACACGTTCTGCCATATAATAGTATCACGGTCCAGGGAAGCAGGGAGTTCGGCGTGAACCCGAAAATGGTCCATCTAGAAGGGCGATTATGTGCTCTCAGCTCTCGTATCTTCAAGTCCTCCATTTCAACCCGGCAACAAATATCAGGTATGATACAAGCTTCCGGAGTCCGGACAACTTCCGGAACGTTCCGGAGCTGACCATGTCGATCCCGACGATGATCCCCCTTCTCTGGTGTGAGAAGCTCGTTTTGGGTCCGTGGAACTAGAATAAGTAGTCCATTCAAGAGGCGATTTTACATAGTATAATACCAACTCGACTCCCTGCCTTTCCCGATCCTCCACAGAACACCTTCGGTCGGAGTATACCTGTGTTTTGCGACTTTATCGCAATTCCTCCCACCGTCCCACGGCATGTTTCCGGCTTTCCATGTTCTCGTATATGACAAGGGCAGACTAGGGCCTATCGCAATCAAATCGCCAACCCGAACTAACGACGACCGTTGTCGTTCCGAATCGCTGGAAATGCCTCGTTGCGCTCTTCTTCAACATGCATTCCGTCGGAATTTCCCAGAATTTTCTACATATCAGTATTCGTGGTCGTATTAACGGTCGGGCTCCAGATAACACCGATGTAGATCCCACCCGATGTCCATTCCTTCGTTGGCTCAGCGTTGGCTGATTAGACATAGATCAGAGTGTCACACCAAGTTGGAAGGTAAGAACCCATTGCTCCGTTTGAAGCCATTGCTGTCGCACCGTGTCGTTCAGGATGTGCTATCAGCGGAAATGAGCTTCATGTACGATATCAGTGTCGCAACAATGGCGGCTGGAGTCCATGCAAACATTTTGCATGACAGGCGACGCGGTGAAGTTCCGCGACTCAAAATTGAACCAAGTGACCTTCCAATTTATCATCGGTGACGAATGTTAAGATCGCGCTCAAGCATAGTCTTACTCCATAAATCTCAGGCTCACCGTCCGCGTTCCATATCTATAACCCACCTACGATTACCCTATATTTTCATTTCCACCCAGACTACCTCATCCTTTCGGGATCAGATTTGAGATACCTCATTGAGTACCGCGGGATGGCGACGAGGCGCTCCCCGCGGAGAACGCGCCACAGCAGGCGCAGTGGGTTGTAATGCGCCGCGAGGCGGCTCCACAGCCGGACTGCCGTCAGCGTCAACAGAGGTTCATTGAGAAAGAAACGGAGGGAAAGAAAAGACGGACTGTACTGCACGAATATCGTCGAGAACGGCACGGGCTGGTTCTGTTATCGCAGCAAGCAATTAGCATCGGTGTACCGACGGACGAGTGATCTTGTACCTTCACGGTGAGCACCGGCACAGGGGTGTACTCGATGGCAAAGTATATCCCGCCTAGTAATCAAGATATATAGCATGCCAGATGAGCGGGGAATGCGAACGAACCAGGGAGCCGCCACGGGTCCTTCGCGCGGAGCATGAGCGCAAACAGTGGAAAGTGGTTCATGAACGCGAGCTGCGTCTCCAGCCCCGCGTTCAGCAAGATTGTCGCTAGCCGCATCTAGACGAAAGTTCAACTCTATCAAGCACCTGCGCCGAAGGAAGGGGGACGGGACGGACAAGGGCGAAGAGCGCGTAGTACGCGAGCACGGTGGGGAAGAGGAACGCGAGCAGCGTGAAGAGGATCGTGCCGAAGAGTAGCTGGTCCGTGTCGTACGCCCAGTCGTCCGTGCGGTTGCGTAGTACGTTGAAGCGCTTGCCTGTCGAAGCTAAGACGAAAAGAAGAGGAGAAGCGGAGGAGCGACACGCACCGCGAAACAAATTCCACAGCGAACCACCCGTGCGCAGGAGGCGGGCGTAGAGCACGCGCGAGAGGAGGTAGCACACGTAGATGTGCGCCGTGAGCAGCGCGAGCAGGTCCGAGAACAGCGCGATCCCGGTTGTCATCCCGCTCGCGCTGAGCACGCCGAACACGTAGAGGATACGCGGCAGGTACGGCGCGCCGCACTGCAGAACGTCTGCGGCTGCTCAGAAACCAAAGCGACAGCGAAGCGGGGTAGACGCACAGCCCCACATGGCAACGAGGTCGCTGAACGTGTGCGAGTAGAAGCGGCTGAGCTCCGTGTTCAGCTTGAGACCCGCGGGCCAGGAGTCCAGCCATCGCAGCACCCAGCAGACCCAGTCGATGAGGAAGGCCTGGATCGTAAGCCACCGGTGCTACACGTGAAAGAGCCGCTGTAATACCTTCACGAGGTGGTTCAACATGCGCGCGAGGACGTCATGATTTTCGCACAGGAACGAGCCAAAGGCGACGCCGATCGTAATATCGTTCAGGATCAGCCACACAGTGTTAAAGAAGCTTCTATCGTGAGCTCCAAAGCGCTATCAAAGGAGCTCGCTCACTTGGTATACCGCGCAGAGAACACGGCGACGGAGGTAAAGTCAGGCCGCCGTAGCGGCGTGACCTCCCGCGTGAGGAACTCGGCCTGCTCTGCCCGGACATCGAGCTGCTGGACTAAAAAGTCCCAAATTACACGACACGTCTCTCGTCGGAGCAAAAAACCTACTGGTCGAGGAAAAGTCCTTCAAATACGCAGACGACCTGGGGAGCCTGAGAAACGATAAAACGCGCTGTGGAACGTAGAGCGATACGTCGATGAGATCGAACAAATATTGTGACAGTTGAAGCCGCGATGGCTGGCGCTGGAGGAGCGTGTCGATTGTTTTTGCGGCATTGAACTAACGAGACTTAATAGCGGCTACATAGGGAAGAAAAACATACCTGGTTAATGACCACATCGTTCATGCCCCCGGGAGCCGCTGGACGACGCGTGAAATCGTGCGCAAGCGAGGCCGCATAAGCCGCATTCCGCTTCTTTTGGGCCGGCGCCGCCTCCTCGCTAGGCTCCAGCGTCTCCAATGAGTAGAACCTCAGAGACGCAGCCGCGTGCCGGTGATAATATATAATCGTACAATCCCTGCGCCAACTTTAGCTCGTGAACCGCAAAGAAAGACGGAGGGAGCACTACTCAATCCCTGAGAGTTCGAGGGACGGATGACGCTTTCCTCGCTCAAAGGTGCATTCCCCCAGCAGAGTGGGAGTCCCGCCGCACGCCTCCGCAAGTCGTGTCCATTGCGCCGTGCCATTTGCAGCGGCCAAGACGCGTTCTGCCTCCTGCACCTGCACATGGTCGGTTCGGGCACATCACGAGTGCCTGAGCGTGCCTACCGATGTCTCTGGAATAACGCCCGCAACGCACAGAGCTGGCGCCATCCAGCCATAGCAGAAGCCCGAGGCGCGCACGTCCTCTGGCCAGAAGACGGTTGGCGGCATCGGAGACGGGGGAGACGGCCACGTGCGATGGTGATCTGGATATGTGGCTGTGCAGCTGCTTGTCTTGAACGACCAAGTCTCCAAGTTGGTCAATATGACTCTAACTACGGCCGCGAACCTTGCCGGCTTTTATTCAAATTGAAGCTTGAAGCCCAGTGAAAAGCCCGGTGCTGGGGTCTGCCGAGAGCCGCCCGCATCTGCCCGGCTTTTCGGGATCCTGCCGCCGTCTGCTCTAACCCGCCGAGATCGAAAACTTAAGGGGCGGATCAAATCAAAGTATCACATGTATTTAGCTGTAACTAAGGTAATTCAAGGTAAGCTCAGCCTGAGCAAGCTCAAGCTCAACTTCAAGTTCAGGTTGCGACTTTGCATCGACCCTAATTTTGGTCAATGTCCGAGCCTCCGAGGCCCGCACGCAGGCCTGCGCACGGACCATCCCAAACGGGGGATCAGGCGGAGTTTCAAACACTCCTTGCTTCCCACCACCATCCCCCTCCCCGGCGCCCGCCCTCTTCACCTCCCCCGCCGTCCTCCTACCCCATCGCTTTGCCCGCCTTCGCGTCGAGCCCTCCTCGTCCGCCACGCTGCTGGAGCAACACGTCAAAGGGCTAGCATCCGGTCTCGCATCCGGTCTGACGCGTCCGACGCATCTCTGAGGGTCCGCGGGTCGTTGGCATCCCAGGCGATGCTTCGGCGCAACACAAGTAGGTCGCCTCATGCCTGGCTGCTCCGTGGCCTCACGTTCTTGATCTAAACAGGATCGAGCGATGCGACCACCTCGTGTCCTTTCCCCCACCCGCCACAAGCAAATGTGCGCACCGAATCCGCCGCGCGGCTCTATTGCCTTAGCCCGCCCCCCGGCGACGGTCGCGCATGACCCTGCTCGCATCTGAGCCTCCCGTCGCATCTGCCCTCGCCCAGGCGCCGTCCTGTTGTAGCTGCCTTACACCGTTCGTCGAGCACGATTGCGTGCGTCGCCGCGTTGCAGAAGACTGCACGCAGCCTCCGTCCCACCGACGCGCGCGCCCGTCCCCACCCTCTGAACCGTGCGCATCGCCCGGGCGCGCCCCGCCCCGCCGTTCCACCTCAATCCGCCCGCTCGCAACAAACTTGTTCGCGTTGCGGAAGATCGTGTGCGTCACCTCCATCCAGTCGCAGCGCGCCAGCCGGGTCATCGCCCCTTCGCCCGCCCGCCGCCCGTGCTGCCGACATAGCACCGGTTGTATCCGCACGGCCGTGGCGTCCCGCCGCAGATGTCCCTGGTGAGTTTCACCTCCATCGGCCCTGCATATAGTGACTTCTGGCTGTAGCGTGTCATCGCGGCCTTCTCTGCGGTACGTTTCCGGACCCTGTCGTCCACCGTGCTGTGCTAACTCCTCGCGAAGGGCTCGAGTGACGCCCCGGCCTTCCCGAGATGTACGCTATCACAGTCCTTTTTCTGTACCTCCATCTCATATCATTTCTTGCAGCTGTCGGCCCTCTTCCTATCGCACAGTGGAACGACGTGTCCAGTCTGCTTCGCATACGGCGCGGTACGCTTAGACTAGGAACGGGAGCTGGGGGCGGTGGGACTTGGCGGCGCTGGTCGATCCGGTTTTTAGACAATTTTGTACAGTTTTCAGTTGATTCAATACAATAACCAATGGAATTCAATTGAAAGAAGCATGAAACGTAAGAGCATAAGAGAGCGAGGGAGAGCAGATCCCGGCATAAAATGGGCAGCAACGCTCAAATCGCAATATGCCCCTCAGCCAATCTGATGCTCCCACCTGCCGACTTATGCCATGTTCTAAGTGGGCATACCGGGGCAGCTCAGGGCAGACCCCAGCACCGGGGTTTTCACTGGGCTTGAAGCTTGAAGCCTAGCCAGGGCATCAAATCAACTCCTCCGAGCAAAATCTTGAATGACCTTTATTTCCGGTCTCGAATCGCCAAAACCTTCCGAGTAGCTCGTCGGTGAGTGCACTGATCCATGCAGGATCGATTCCCTGTCACCATGCGTCACGTCCCATCCATTACAGAGAGGCTACCTCCCTGTGCTTGAGCTTGAGCTGTAGCCTGAGCGCTGAGCCCTTGCACTGGTCTCAAGTCGTTCAAGTTGCAGAATTTTGTACCACAGTTGTATCTTTTCACCGATTTTCTCGACCGAGCGGGCGCGGTGCTTGTCGGCGCATAGAACATATGTCTTGTACTTTGAGGCTTTGAGAATGCGAGTCTACACTTTTTTCAAGGTGCATTCGCGACGCGACCTTCACGTGACGCAAGCCTCATCGTTTGTGCACGCGCCCCGCACACCTCTCTGTCAGTGTCTGTTCTTCTCGCCCGCGCCGAGGACCTCCTTGCCCATTCCCTCCCTTCCTCCCCGCCTCTCGTTTGTGCCATGGACAACCAGGGCCAGCCGGCGCGCCGCCCAGACCTTAAGCGCAAACTCGTCGTTGTCGGCGACGGTGCGCTCCCCCCCGCGCTGGCCGTCCTCTCCGTACTGACGCTGTGAAAACGGACAGGCGGCTGCGGTAAGACGTGTCTCCTCATCGTCTACGCGGAGAACCGCTTCCCCGAGGTCCGTCGCGCTCCCCGCTGTCCCTTTCGCCCCCGCCTCTTACCGTATGCCGCCCGCACACTAACGCCCGACGCGCCCACAGGCCTACATACCGACAGTCTTTGAGAACTACGTGACGCAGGTGCACTTTGACGGCAAGGACATCGAGCTCGCGCTGTGGGACACGGCGGGGCAGGAGGAGTACGACCGCCTGCGCCCGCTCAGCTACCCCGAGAGCGACGTCATCCTCATCGTCTTCGCCGTCGACTTTCCCACCAGCCTCGCCAACGTCCAAGACAAGGTCCGCGCTGTTCTGCTCATTGCCCCCTTCTCCCCGTGTGCCGTTCTAGCACCGTTATACTCCTTCCTCCATGCTTTCTCTCCTCTTCTCAAGCTACCGACGCACTGACACGCGCGCAGTGGTACCCCGAGGTCGCGCACTTCTGCGAGGGCACGCCGCTCGTCCTCGTCGGCACCAAAACCGACCTGCGCACCGACGAGCAGACGCGCCGCATGCTCGGCGCGCAGGGCCTCGCCCCCGTCGCGCCGGCCCAGGGCGCCGCCGTCGCCAAGGTTCGACGCGCTCCATCTCCTCTACCACTTGCGCTGACACCCGTCTCCTTCCTCTCCCAACCGCCCCCTTCTCTCCACCGCGACTGCCCTCCGCCCATTCTCCCCGCCCCGAACACCCTGCACGCCATATGCCTCCCCCTGCGTCCCCTCCCCTCCGTCACCTTAACAGGAGATCGGCGCGAAATACGCCGAGTGCTCCGCCAAGACCGGCGCGGGCGTCGCAGACGTCTTCGCGCTCGCGCTGCGGGAGAGCATGCGCGGGCGGTGGGGCAAGATCGTGCGGCAGCGGCGGTGCGTCGTCGTATAGTCGTCGAGCGGGCCTGCTGCTGCTGCGTCCGTCCCAGCGCATGCGCATCGCTCGCGCAACTCGCCGGTCCGCGCGGGCAGGTCCTGCGCTTCATTTCCGTTTCCATTTTCCTCATTTCCCTCACACTACACCGCTCTCGCATCCGTCGCACCGTCGCACCGTCGCACTATTTATGGACCTCCGCCATCTCATATCATACATGTCGAATCGCCGAATTCATACACACTGTATTCATCTCATTTTCATCCTCATCTCGATTCTCTGTGCTCCCGCGCTGCGTTGCGTTGCTGTGCTTTGAACCTTCCTCGTTTCAAGCTGAATGGGTTCGGACGAATCCTTGGTCGCGTCGATCGTACTCTTTGTCCCAGCGCTCGCCTCCATCCCACGAAAACTAGGCAATATAAATACATTCAATACATTATAGGCTCTATCGTACATACAGAAGCCCAGTTCGAAAGTGCTACTAGTAGTAAGGACCGACTCATAATGATAGTCAGAACGAGGTACGAGCGAGGGGGTTTGTCAAGAGAGACTAAGTCTGAACGCAGTCCCAATAAATAAGCTACCTCCCGCCTATTACTGCACCGCGAGCGCCTCCACAACGCGTGGCGCGGGCCCAGGAAGCGGCCGTGCGGTGTAGACGTGTCCGCGCGGGCGCCGCGCGTCCTCCCAGCCCCACCACGCGCCGCGCCGGTCGCGCCGGTCGCGGGACGTCGAGCTCGCAGCCGACGCCGCAGCACTCGATGAAGACGACGACGACGACGCAGCCGGCACGCGCAGCGCAGGCGTGTCCGCCCTCTTGATCCCCGCCGTCTCGTCCACCCCACCCCCACTCGCACTCGAACCCGACCCCCCCACGCGCGCGCGTCCATGCCCATGCCCATGCCCAGGCGCAGGCATCGGCGTCGGCGGCAGCCGCCTGACATTCGCCGCGCGCGCATACGGCGGGCTCCAGGCAGGGAGGCGCATCGCCAACGCCGGCTCCGGCCCCGTCTCAGTCTGCTCACGCGCGTCCCGTCCGTGCTCGTGCTCGCGCGGCGGCGTGCGCGTCCTCCCCCGCCCGCTCCCCACCTCGTCCCGCTCGCGCGCGCGGCCCCGCGGGAGCGCCGGCAGCGGGCGCGTCGGCGGCGTCGCGGCGGCCCCCAACCCCACTGACCGCGCGCGCGTCGAGCGGCCCCGCGCCATGGAGGCGCGGGTGGGTGTGGACGCGGGTGGGGTCGGGGGCGCGGGCGGGACGGGCGGGGGGCGCGCGTAGGGGTGGGTGTACAGTGTGCCAGGGGTGTAGGAGGCGGACTTGGGCGGCGGGGTCGGGGCGGGCGGGGACGCCAGCCCCAGCAAGGCCGTCCCGTCCACCCTCGCACTCGTACTAGCGTTGGGGCCGCCCTCTGGTGCTCTCGAGGGCGCGGTCTCCGCGCGCCGGCGGGCAGGCGGCAGCGGCAGCGGGGGCGGGAGGGGGACGGGCGGCGCGCGCGCGTAGGGGTGGGTGTACGGCGCGGACTTGGGTGGCGCCGCACTCGCACCTGCACTGGTACTGGCGCTAGCGCACCCCGCTCCCCTCGCCGGCACCGTCTCCGCGCGCCGTCTTGCATGTGGGCCGGGGATGAGCGCGAGCGGAAGGGGGAGGGGGAGTGGAAGGGCACGCGCGCGGGCTGGCGTGGGCGGGGGTGGCGTGGGGGGCGGGGCGGAGGGCGGGGCGGGGACGCGCAGGGAGCCGCGGGGTTTCCTGGTGGACTGCTTCCTCTCTCTTTCTGTGTCCCTCTTCGTCTCCCGTTCCACTTCCTTTTCCCTTTCCCCTCCTCCGATCGCATCCTCGTCCTCCCCCTGCCCAGCCGGCTCATCAGCGGGCCCAGGGTGCGGCACCTGCACCGACACCTGCCCCGGCACCGGCAGCGGGAGGGGCGGGGGCAGCGCCTCGGGCGCAGGGGCGGGCGTCTCGGGGAGCGCGACACCGTAGAACGCGAGCACAGCCCACGTCGCAGAGCGCGACGCGCGGCGCAGGGGCGTCGCGCTGCCCATGCCCTCGCCCGTGCCCCCATCGTGGAGGTCCTCCCGTCGCCCGCGCAGGTCCCCCCGTCGCACACGCGGGTCCTCCCGCCACGCGCGCGCGCGCATGGGGACGGGCACGGCGAAACGCGGGCCGCGCGCGGAGCGCGGGGTGGGCGGGACGTCGCGGTTCGGGCCGGGTACGTGCGCAGTGGGCGTGGGGGGCAGCGGGAGGGGCGTCGTGGGCGGGGGGTGCACGCGCGGGAAGGGGGAGGAGAGGGGGAGGCGAAATGGCGGGAGGTGCGGGGGCGAGCTCATGGGGCGGCGGATGTCGCGCGCGAGGGAGCGGGGCGCGGCGGACGTGGGGGAGGGGGGCGCGGAGGCGGAGCGCGCGGAGGGGAGCGATGGGGAGCGCGGGGAGAGTGGGGAGAGCGGAGAGGGAGGGACGAGGGACGGGGACATGGACATAGATGGGGACGGGGAGGGCAGGGCGCGGAAGAGCTGCGCGCCGTGCGCCCAGAGGATGCTCATGCCTTCGCGGCGGCGGGCCACCGCGGCGGGGGCGTCCGAGTCGAAGCACACGGTGATGAGCGGGACGGGGCGGTCGTCCTCATCGACGCCGACGCCGCGCCACGCGTAGACGCCGTCGCCGAGCGCGCTCTCGGGCGAGACGAGCGCGGGGCGCGGGGGCACGCGGAAGCGGCGCGTGAACGGGCGCAGCGCGAAGTCGGCCTTCTGCGCGAACGCGGGCGCGGGAGTGGGCACAGAGGTGGGGGTGGAGGCGAAGTCGCCGGGGGCGGCGGAGCGGGGGAAGCCGGTGGGGAGGGCGTCGGGGAGCGGGAAGGTGTCGAGGACCCAGGCTTCGCGGCGGGCGTGGGGGCCCCAGCTGTGAGGGTCGTTGAAGATGCGCTCTGCAACGGCGCTGGCAGGGGTGCGGGGGGCACGGTGGCGCGGGAGCGGGGTGGCGCGGGGGGCGGCGAGCGCGAGGGTGGTGGCGGCGTGGTGACCCATCGGCCAGCGATAGCGAGGGGGTGGGTTGGGTGTTAGCAGGGCCAGCCTGGGTCTGATATGGGAGCGAGCGGATGCTTGTGGGCGGGGGCGTGGGCAGGCATTTTAGCGGCGGGACAGAGGTTGTAACAGGTCGCAGGAGCTAGACGCCGCCAAAAATGGAGCACCTCCTTCCTTTTTGGGAAGCCGTCTCCAGTCTCGCGACTGCGGTCTCCGGCCATCCGCTCTCCTGCCACCTCTGCCAGCCGTCTGCGAATCCCGCCGACTACGGTCTCGCCCAACATTAGATAGAACGCCGTCACACCCGCTTCCCTGCCACTTCTGCCGTTCGTCAGCGATTCCCGCCAACTACGGTCTCGCCCAAGATGAGACAGAACGCCGTCGCTGTGTCTTCAACACCAGCTCCGTGCGACGACGATCTCTGCTGCTATCCAACGCTCCGAACACTGACTCGACTCGGAATCGCCGCCGTCGCTGGCCCCACATCGACTGGAATCAGTTGATCTCGTCGCGCACATGAATGATATCGCACCCACCCAACCTGACCCAGATTGTGGTCTCATCAGCAACCTGGCGGTGCCTCGCAGACCTCACAGGCCTTCAAAGCTTCACCCTCGGCCACAACTCCCGATTCTTCGCCCCGCAACGTCCGCAACGCCGAACGCGCTCTCTGTTCAGAACTTGTTGTGTGCAGGTCTTTCTTTACCCATTCTCCTTCTTTCCATCCCTGTTCCTTTTTGCGGCACTTGCCGCAGCTGTTCCCCTGCCATCTGCCGCCCACAGCCCATCGCCCCCGTCCGTCCATCCACTGTGGCACAGCATTCACCCCTCGCCCGCGTCTCGTCTGTCACGGCCTCCTCATGTCCGCATACCCGCCGACTCGCGATGTTTGTGCGCAGGCCCGACGATACTCCGCCCTAGGAGGAACCCGCACAAGATGCCGATCCAGAGTCCCACCGAAACTTCGCGTCCAGCCCAGCCCCAGCTGCACCCGCAGCTTCAATCATCAATCCAAGACCCAGACCCGCATACCCACTCCATTGCCGACGCCCCCTTCACGGGGCGCGCATCCGACCCCATATCGCCGGCTCCCACACGACGTCCATTCCCGAACCGCTCGGCGCGCTGCCCACCGTCGCGTCTGACCCAGCGCCTTGAGCAAGTCCAAGCCGTGCCGCCGCGCATCCTCGCCCCGCCCTCGCCCCCGCCCCGCCCTCGCCCCCGCCCACATCCCCTTCTCCCCGTCTTCGACGTCGCGAACATCCTCCGCCTCGCCTTCCTTCCAGACTCGGCCCAGCGACGAACCGCCCTCGGCCGCATCCGGTCCTGACTCCCCCACCCCGGATCCAACCCAACCCAAAACCCAACCAAAAAAACCCAACCCAACCCACACCGATTCCGACTCCAGCCCGCTCACAACCCCGACGCACAGCATCAATACAAACCCACCCGGCCACCGCCCCCGGCTTCGCCGTTCCGCCCCTCCCTTCCCGTGTCTGCTTGCCCCTCAAGCCGCCAAAGCCTATGCCTACCCGGCTCAGAAGAAGAGCAGAAGAGAAGAAGAGCAGAAGCAGTGCCTGGAAGGTACACATAATTCAAACCCGCTGCCTGGCTGCCTCGTCCACCCCGCCCGGCCTCTTAATTCCGCCGTTCGTCCCTCCCTCTTTGCTTACCCCGCAAGCCACCGAAGCCGAGCCCGGACACAAAAAGTGAGCAAAAGAGAAAAGAGCAAAAGAGCAAACGCGGCGCCCAGTGGAAGGTGCACTTAATTCAAACCCGCTGCGCCCCCGAATGTTGCGACGCGTCGCTGAAAGCCGGCTATTCAGAGCTCCCAGTGCAGTTGGGATGAGTCGAGTGGTTCCGAGTGATCGATCTTCGTTTCCCTGCTCTGAGCCCTCGGGCCCGTATGGCCATTTTCCTCGCGAAGCCATGATTGGTTGGGTGGAGTTCGACTTCGTATACGCGCACCTATGTATTTATCTGCCCTAGGCCTGCGTTTAGCTCCAAGGCTGCCTCAGCGCGCACGAGTCGCCAGGAGTATGCGGCACCCCGCATACTCCCACACTCTATCTTTTTCGCTACATATCTCAACATACGAAGGGGCGGCGTCGAAGCGTCCGGTGTGACCGCGCGGGGGTATGGCTGTAATACTGTCTCATAAATATTTGGTGCACAGGTTGGTCTTTTTTTGCACACCTTTACCTATTTTAGTGGAAAAATGCACCACCTTTGTAAGTTCCCCACTTTTATACCCCACTCTGTAGCACACCTCGAAAAGACACCCCTATAAGGAGTTTTGGTAGATACACTGCCCCAGATCAAGTAAAAATTTGCCTGTCTCTCTGTCCAAAAAAATCCACTGGTGTGTTGTGACCAAAAGAAAGTATACACCCCTCCTGTTTATATCACTGCCCTCATACTCCCATAGTATCAACTCACAGGTACCATAGTACGGAAACTAAGCACCGCCTTGGGAACTTGGTCCTCCCATCTCCCAGAGTCACTAGATATAGGTCAGGACTTAATGAAATGAGCCATTTATATTCCTTGGTTGAACTTGTTCTAATTCTTGTAAACTCAGTGCAATTGTATCTGGAGCGAGGTTCAGTGAAGGGTCAGACTCACCTAGAGTAAAGGTATGTTGACTTGTTCTGCAAGTATCAAAGTCAGTGTGCTGGAGATTCAAGATAAACTTGAACAGAAACTAGTTGCGCAAGTCGGCGGCACGCAGTCAGATAAGTGCAGAGTTTGAAGACTTATCATGCCTTTGAACCCTTGTGAACCAGTCAGTGCACTGAACTGTACATACTGAACATTCCACAGCAAGCTTGTTGATAGCAAATGGGCCACTTTTGTGAAGTAGCTCATGTTCTGCTACTAGAGGAATTTTGCTTTTAATGGAAGCTAGTCACGGACCAGTGTATGGATTTGATTTGAAGCAGAAGTGCAATAATCCAGGCTCTGCATAGGTGGTGCTTTTTCTGAAGCCCTCTGTGTAGTTGTGTCAGGATGTGCAAAAGGGGAACCAGTGAATTTATTGGACCACACCAGAGGGTGGTGATTGTTTCTGTACCGGAATGAACCTGCGGTTATATTGGAGAAAGAGGGGTGGTGCTTTTTTGCGGTGTGTAAATGAAGGTGTGAATTTTTCCTTGGGTGGTGTATTTTTTTCATGAAAAGCGACTATAATTATGAGACAGTATTACCCCCATACGGGGGCTTCATGAGGACACCCTATCGAATATCATGTACTTGTTTAGCTGAACTCCGTACAGCATGAGCAAATTACCTTCGAGCCCAGGTTCTTGTGCAACCCGAATGTACAGGTGTCAATGCAGGAGTAATAATATTGACGGAAAACGATTTCCCGAAGGCCGAATCACCGTCGAGAAAATGACTGATTTTGCGTCAAACGAAGGAGGAATCTGTGTCGGAGTACATCATTCCAGCCCACATCCCACCTGAGTAGGTGTAGGCAACCTCGGCTTTTGGGGTAAGTCAATGCACGCTCCGAAATTGCCGTATCCTGTCCGAGCATGTAATAGAGTAAATCTCAGTGAGGGTCCCACTGCTTGTTCTCAACGCCCTTCAGTTATGATACCATCGAAGAGTATTCCTGTCAGGGGAGCCCCCGCTCCGGCCCCCGTTCCGGTTCCGGTTCCGGCTCCGGTCTCCGCTCCGGCCCCCGACCCCGCCTCCGCTCCGACCTCCGCCCCAGTCCCCGTTCCCTCCGCCGCTCCCCCCGTCGCTCCCTCCGCCCCCGCTCGCCCGCTCCCGCGACCCCGCCGGAACTCCGGTTCCGGATACCACGTGGCCTGTGACCGCGCACGGGACCTATGCGCATCACTCCGGTCGCTCCGATCACCCCGCGCACGTGCTACTAGTCAGTAGGTATTTTAGGCGGCTCCGGGCGTGGGAATCCTCAGACGTTCTTCTCTTCGGATTCCCCACGCCAGGTGCGCTATACTTGTACTTAGTAGCACGGCCTGTCAATTAACCTTCGGATTCCCCACGCCAGGACCCTTGACTTCTCGGGCCGCGTGGTTGCCCTTACAATTCCGGCTGATTGGTAGTTTTCACTTCGGGCGCTGGTGGCCGAGATTGTATTAGTTCTACACATCAGGGCTTTCGAGGATAATCTGCGGGATGCATTTTCTTTGGATATAGACATCTTCATCATAGATTTCAGTTCAGCGTTTTCTGAGTATCGAATCCGAAATCCGAACCGTGGGATTATCGGCTGATCTCGGCAAAGCTCGGCAAACAACTACGGCACGGCGTACAGTGTTGGGATATATATACGCGAAATTTAGCGGATCATTATGGAAAGCCAGAGCACCACGCTCAATTGATGACCGGTTTTGGCTCCATCAGGCAGTCGGACTGATGCCACCGACAATAGCCGAGATTAGCCGATGTTCTCGGCATCAGCCGGGCGAGCTTTCTCCTGTCGTTGTAAGGGAGTGTTGACCTTCGGTGCTGTTGAGATCTAATACATAGCGAGAGGCCCCCCCCCCCCAGTAGAAAAAATCGGACTAATCCACCTAGCGCAGTGACACAAATATGGGTTTGCGTGACATAACATCACAAGGGCGGATATTGCCGAAATGCCGCCGGCAATTGAACCACAATCTGACCAAATCATTGCGAGACTTCCTTTATCTTTCTTTTATCTCACTCTTAATTCACCAGGTGTCGGCTTTCGCCGCCTATTACCTCGCTTGCGAGAACATGGCTTTCAGTAAGATACCTGGCAGCTTGAGTCTGAAACTCGGTGTTCAAAAGGATCATCTCTATTTGCCAGGCTTTCGCACAGGCGAGCAGACCCTTAGGCCTTAGGACCATGCATTCTTGTCAAGCAGGATTCGGGACCTATAAATTGCACTGTACTGCAGTCGACATTTGTCTTTTCTACTCATTCTCTGGTGTGACCGTTCGTATTTCTAGAGTGTCCGTCGTACTCAAAACAAAAAATGCAAATACAAGAAAAGGACCGCGTTACTTTCAAAATAGTTCGCGTAGTTCAAAGCAGTTAGCGTTAGTTCAAAGCAGTTAGCGTAGTTCAACGCAGTTGGTAGATGGGGTATTCGACAGCAGAGGATGATATAGCAAGGATTTCCAGATTGAGCGCACCATGTTTACTTGGAGAAGATGTGACGCAGGCAGCAGCCGATGCTGCGGAGTACGCACCATTGACGCGCGCAAATTTCCTAGCGGGCGCCGGGCGCGACTCCGAAGTGGTGACAGCAAAGGCGCCGGCAAAGGCATGAAGACAGTCACCACTGCGGATGTCAAACGCGTCGGCAGCGGCGTAGAGTCCGCGGGTGCCAAAGTCGTCGGCGGCAGCGTAGACTCGGTTGCCGCCGCGGATGCCGAAGGCATACCGGGCTGCATTGACACTGCGGTAGTCGTCGCCCGAAGTGTGCACGTTCGTGTCACTGACACTCGTGGACTCGGAGTTATTTGGCTCAGAAGCGGCGTAGGAGGCGCGAGGGGTGTCGCAGCGGCTGCTCGCGTAGTCATTTACGTTGGAGCAGTCGTCGGCTGAGGCGCCCGCACCCGTCCCCACGAGAGCGTCATCGGCTTCGAACACTATGTAGGTGGGTGGTGCATCGTCGTAGGTCGGGTCGACATTCCAGAACGAGGAACGAGGAACGAGCGAGGGAGTCTGTCAAGAGAGCCTAGTAGGTCGACGTCAAGGAACTGTGACACAGCAAAGGATGTATACGCGAAGTCAGCAAATGTGGGCGCAGGGCGCGAGGGGGAAGAGGGGCTGACCTGGCAAAGATGTTGCAGACTATTTGGCTCTGGCTGCTCCAGAATTATGAGCTGCGCCGTTGCCAGAGTATTTGGCTGTATTTGTCCCTGGCTGCGTCAGAATTATGAGCTGCGCGGTTGCCAGAGTATTTGGAGTTATTTGGTCCTGGCTGCCCCAGAATTATGGGCTGCGTCGTTGCCAGAGTATTTGGACGTGTATAGGCGCATTTGGTTTTGGCAGATTTCGGATGTATTAATTTTGACACCGGGGGACCTCGACAAGCGAGGTGAAGGTGTAATGTGTATCCAGCAATCAGTGTTGCAGTGAGAAACAAAGGATCAATCATGTTGAAACAGGATATTGGATCAGTCAAACAAGTGAACGAACCCGAATGGAAGTCCACATAGATAAGCAGGATCCTCAGCAGGCTGGACTCTATGCACTCATCAGTGTTGCCCCCTTCAGCTTGTCTTGTAATCAACATGCTGATCCGATGCTGATCCGTCATTCTTGTCGACCCTCCTGTCAGATTTCGCCATTACAGTCAGTTTGGAGGCAAATGATCCAAAAAGATGTGATGCACTAGCAGGAGACCCCCCGAAGAGCTTCTGCTCACTTGCCAGCGAAGTGCCGAGAGAGTTTACTCGGGTCCGGATTAGGATAACGCGACCGCCGGAAACGCGATGATCATGTGACCGTGTTGCCCCTGTGTGGCGTGTCTAAACTCTAGTCAACGGCTGCCCACCTTGCAAAAACAAAGAGTAAGGGATACCTATCAAGGCCTCTTTCTATGGCGCATTACAAGCCAAAGTCTCAACTGCATAATTGATGATTACCCGAGCTATGGGTATCAGCAGTCCGACTGCCTGATGGAGCCAAAACCGGTCATCAAACGAGCGTGGTGCTCTGGCTTTCCATAGATCATCGCATCATTCGACTTGGACGGAAGCTGCTGACTGCTCGGTACTTGTTTTGGAAGCGGGTCTTTCGTGCGCGTATTTTTATCTGCGCTTTATTCCGACTTGCAAGAGATGACGGAGTTCTTCAAATCGACCAGGCTTGACGCCCTTGCCCGCGGTTCCACGCTCGCGGACGAAGTGCTCGCGGAGTGGATCGCCCACTGCTCTAGACACTATGCGGGCTCGATGCTCGGGAGCGTGCTGGGGTGGGCGCGGCTACCGCTCGAGGACCCAGTTCTCCTGACCGGAACGCGCTGGATCGTGCGCCGGACCACGAAAGCCCACACTCCGAGAAAATGCCCACTGGCATGGCGCGTTATACTCCTGCTATGCAAACCCTGATATACATAGTCCGTGGGTAGAATTGACTAGGTCCCGTCGCGCTTCCTCCGACGGGCAACTTCATGTCGCCCGTCGTCGCGCTTCTCACCCCGCTCTCTCCCTTAAGCCCGTCAAACGCCACCGGACTCCCGTGAAACCGACGTTCAACCGAATCAGCGTGAAGGCAGCTCCGTCACGCTCAGCTCAATCGAGCGCATCGACCCCGACCTACGCGTCAAGGGTGTCCCGTTCCTCCGCGCGGTGGACGGTTCCGTTCTGGTGAGCGCGCCTCTTTTTTCGATGAAGGGGGCTGACGCAGAGACATCCGCGGCCTGTCAGTGCGAATCCGTACGCGGAGGTGTATGTGGTTGCGCATTTGTTGCGGATCGGGCGGTAGATTTGATTAAGGCGGCGTGGGATTGAACCAATGACTGAAGAATGGGGGAGACCTGTATCGGAACTGCCTCGGAGTTGCTCGCGACTTCAGCTGCAGCGGTGGTTTTATATCGAGCTTCTTTGAGAGAACAACGCTGCAACCACTGCAGGGCAACGTGGTTGAGTTTAATAATGGTGAGCTGTGACTAGAATATTAATCTGGGGGCTCTCACGATCCGGGCTCAACTCAGTCACAGTGCGTGCGCCAATATTGATATACGGTCAAGCAACCGACGGGTAACGCACACGAGCCCAAAATTAGGTGACAGTTGTGCGAGTGTTCCATCGGGTTCAAGTATATACATCGTGGTACCGCATTTACACTTGCATTTCGCTAGCTAGTAGTGCCCCCGAATCCCAGGGTCTACGATAGCTTCCAGATGCAACGACGTATCCGTCGGGTTGGGGCGCTCCCACTGGTCGAGCTCACGATGCCCATCGGCAAGCCACCGTGCAAGTGCTTCGGGATCGCGCACTGTGAGCTTGATGCCCGCTGCCAGGGGTAGCGCCTGTGGGTCGCACGCGGAGACCTGGTCGTCAATCGGGTGCACCTCGAGGCTCGCTTCGCCGACTGCGCGAAGGTGGGGGAAAACATTGGCTAGGGCCTCGTCGTCGAGGGGCCCGCGCTCGAGCTTGAAAAAGTGGAGCAGGAGAACGAGATTGGCATAGAACATCTTGTTGACATCTGCGCCAAAGGATGCTCATTAAATGCTTAGAAGCTCGAGCTGAAAGACTTACTGGGGACACCCATACACACGCGCCTTCCAGCCCCGTGATTGAGATGCGGAACACCGACTTTGGGCTGCTTCACGTCGGTCCGCCCGTAGTGCCCGTCCATCCAGCGCTCGGGCATGAACTCCTCCGGGAAGTCGTAGCGCTGCGGGTCGCGGTTAATCTCATACGAATTATATACAACCAGAACACCCTTTGGTATGAGGACACCATCGACGACGACGTCCTCGTGCGTCTCGCGCGGAAATCCAAGGCGAATGGAGGCAAAGTATCGACCAGCTTCCATCCCGAGCGCCTTGATGTAGTCGACGCGGTCCGTGTCCAATGGATCGGGAGCCTCGCCGCCGTAGACCTCCTCGATCGCATGGTATGCCTTCTCCTGCATATCAGGGCGCACGGCGAGAAGCGCGCCCAGCCAGGTGAGTCCGGTTCCAGAGCTCATTCCCGAGCCAGTGAGCGTCGTAGCGAGGCGCAGCTCCTCGTTGGGAGTCAAAGTGCCGTCGTCCATGGCCCGGAAAAGATCGCCCATTTGTGACGGTGTCGGGTCGCCAGCGTCCAGCCGTTCATGCAGATCCTTGAGAAGGGCTTTGCAGTAGCCGACCTCGGCATCACGCAGTTCCGTAGCGTGCGCCTCCGCGTTGTAGATCGAGTCCATCCAGGACGAGAGACCTAATGGGCGGAGAACGAAGCGCAAGGGAGATGCTACAGCGAGCGCGAGGCGCTCTCCCGCCGCGACTAGCGGTACGTAGTCGTGCACGGGGGTAGCAAGGCTGCGCTGACGGAACGCCTTGATGTTGACATCCGCGACGAGGCGGGTAACGTCTTCGTCGAAGCGTTGACCGAAGAGTATGTCAGCGCTGATTCCAATGGTGGTGGTCCAGAAATGGAATCCAAGGTCCTGCGCGACCCCGGATTTTGCACTCTCCGATAGTAGATTGACGAGGCGGAAGTATCGGCGAGCCGCGAAATGATTGAAGCTGTCTGCCAATGAGAAATATCATTCAACACCTTGTGGTGCGAAAGCAAACCTCGGTAGTTTCGCAGCACTTGTCTGAGCTGTCAACAAGCGTCTGTATTTGCTGATTTGTTCGCTGAACTTCGTTGCTATTTAGAGAGGATTAGTGGGGCACATGTTATGCGCAAAGAAAGGAAAACGCACTGCCAATAGTGGTCGGAGCATCCGGATCTAATGCCTTTGAAAATGCCCCGTGCCATAGTTTGAACTCGGGGCGGGATTGAAACGCGGCTCCTTGTTGAATGAGAGTTTTGTTTACACCAGAATATGTGTTGATGATGACCTGGAAGGAAATCAGACTCAAGGTGTTTATAATCAAGAATTGTCTCACCGCTTCCCGTTCCCCGAGAGCAAGTCTACCAATCAAATCAGGACCGTTTTCCGCCGGGAAAATGAGGAAATGTACCTGAACATCCCGCCGTACAGCTTGGTCCAGTGGGCCAGGGAGCGGGCGTGTCCAGCTCGCATCTATCACTGGTCAGAGAATGCTCGAGCTTGGTATACTGGCATCTTTCACCTGGAAGAGGTTCCCGAGCAAAGGGATACCAGCGGGCCCTGGGAGCTTGACACGATGAGGAGGAAGGCTGAAGTATACTGAGAGGACCAGGACCAGGACAAGAGATGAGAGAAGCAGAGCGACAGCCGCATTGGAGCTTGTTAGCGATGCAAAAAGCTGCGGGATGGATAGCGAGACGTCCATAGCTGTTGGGCGACCCAGAGAGACTCATCGAGGATTTATACCTGCTCCATTTGGGGGTAAAGAAGGATGCCGCAGCCCTTGGTAGCACCTTGATGCTGCAGATGTTGAATCGATGTCGCAAGTGTGCGAAGACTCAAATTGAGCTTCGACGAATCGTCGACGAATGAGAGGGTCTACAATCCATCGGTGAGAGCATCGGGAGGATAAGATTTGGATGAGATTCTGCACCTGACAGTGCGATACGTGTGGCCCGGTCACATCTGCGTGGGTCAGGAAGAGTCAGGAGGTCTCATGTGCGTTCCTGCGAGGGGATGAAGAATGGCTAAGGCGCTATGTCAGCGCCGACGTTGCGCCAACCAAGCCATCGAAAGTTTTCGATTCGAAACAAACCAACGTTACCGTAACGCGTGACAGTAGCACTTGATTGAATTGTGATCGCATCATGTACATGCTGATTTCCCCAAAGGGCTACCTTGGTTTCAACAATGAGAGGACTAGCCGTCTCTCAAATCTCTGACTTTGAAGGAATATATGTGGAGATTGACAAACATATGGATTTTTCTAAGTTGTTTCATGCCGTGGTTCATTCTGGATTGTGTGAGACTTTCGATTCTAATTGTGTAAGACCTTCACGGTCGCTCTCCCAGGCTTGGAATCTAGACAGTTGATCGATTAATATGAATTAGCCGATGATTCCCAGAAACAGGGTACAGAATATGCGGCGCCATACTCAAGTGGGGCAAGATTGAATTGTTGCCTGAAAATCCAAGTGAATAATGTGATTTGCACACCTGCCGGCGAGCGAAGTGGCGCACGGCATGCAATTCCAGTTGGCAGAATATTGAGATCGGATATTGACTTCAAGTCTTCAATTTGTTGTTCGAGATAATTATATTATGGTAGGTCCTCAAGGCCTCATTCACTGTGTCAACGCGCCACCCGGAATTATACGTCCTTGAAATTTTCGTATACTCCGCGGAAGCAAATGACTTGAACGATCTTGAGTCGTCTCGTTCATGTGGCAGCACAAATTCTGCCTAATCGAGAGGTTTTGTTCCGCCAACAGCCGACGACTATCAAAAATAGTAACTGAAGGTTGCACGTGCGATACATACCAACAGCGGGAGGAGACCAACCCCTCAAAGAACCATGGCAAACGAGTTCACATGTATCTCCTTCCAGCTTCATGGACTGGGAGAAAAAGAACCCGATGATGAGTGGCTTACGGAGCAATCGATGGCCAGTCGTGCGAATGCTCTTCATGATAAAAACGGACCTTTCAATTGAGCATGACCTTAGACTTAGTACACGCGTTGAATTCAGATTAACTCCAGTCTACTTACGCCTCTTCGCCTAGGAATTCAGCGATGTATTGTCTGGAAACCGGCCGCGAATCACTGACAGCAGTAAGCTAATGCAACTTGAAGGCCAGCAGAATATCAAGAACAGTCAAAACTCGGGACCATATCACATAGAAACGGTGATATGTTCGTCCCCCGAGATCACAAGGTAGGGGGTTGATCGACCCAATCCATAGAATCTTGGGAAGCCTGAAAGATCGCGCCAGGCAGTAGTATGCAATGCGGAGAGATTCAGTTCCGAGGACCCGGAAGCTGACGAGAGCAAGAATTCTAATGTCAAGTCAGCCAGATAATTTCCGCTGCTCTTGAGAGGCTCCGAGTCCAAGGAACCTCATGTCGTTTCATCATATACCCCCACGTTTAGCCTGAGGTTCAGGCGTAAGTCTGGGTCTGGCCGAATTTGCGATGCACTACTACTTGAAGCGATTGAATAATCGTGATTTGGTCTAGAAAGCATAGGTTAGCCGAGCCTGTGAGTCGTTAAGAGAACGCCGGGGTGCTTGAAGTGCTTCGCTCGAGTTTAGATACTATGGGCCGGTGACGCGGTCCCCCGAGTGCGCGCGGTCGTTGCATATGAGTTCGCCGCCGAACACAGAATCGTTGGTAATAGCCTGGCCGAATCTGCTTCCACGAAAGTTTCAACGACACTGGGAGCCTGAGGGAGGGTGGGGATTTTCCAATGGCAGATTCCAAGAGCACTCACAGAGTTCGAGTCGGAAATTATGTTGTCTGCAGGGAAGAAAGCGATGGAGCGAATTATTCAGAATCTACGGTTTGAGATTATTGCTTTCAGATGGGCCGCGAATCTCGGCGTGAAGTGCATCCTTGACCCCGCGCACGAGGATGGGCAAGGGTGAGGCCCTGACTAACAATAATTAGATCAGAGTCTGATTCAGAAAGTGGAGAACAAGAACTGGAACTGCGGTATTTAAAATCCCCGCGTTGACAATCGAAACACACTGCACGGCTCTCAAATTGCGGAAAGGAGAGGGACCGCGAAAGCATTTGGAGTACAGAGGAGCTGGAAGAGACAACCGCAAAGATGGTCTTGTAACGTTGCAGCAATAGTCGACCGATGTAGTTTGAGGTCCGTGGCTCGAGTGCAAATTTCCGTAGATGTAGCTGAACTTTTTCATCTAGGCGCTCATCGTGGTTTGAGACAAGAAATGAAGGCCGCCGACGGCGATCAAAGCGGTGTTCCGGCGGCCGGGCCGGGCGGTAATTTCTGTCTCCTTCCTCGATGCCACACGTCGCCCAACGCGACCTGCGCCCGCTTCCTAAGCGCCGTCGCCTCAATCCCGCTCCAATCCCCCCCGCCACTGTCCCCCAACCGAGCCCTTTCCCGACCAAGAAGCCCGCCGCCGGCGCCTGTGCCACCTGCCACCGCGCGCTTCTTGCGCCCCTTCTCTGCGCACGGTCCGTCTCCCTCGCTCTTTTGCCACGCGCGACTGACGATGAAGAGCCACGCTAGCTGCGCCGCCCCAACCTGCGCGGTCTGCTCCCGCACGTGCAGCGCGCACACCACGTCCCCGCCGCCGACGCCGCTCCTCTCGTGGTCCCCCACCCCCACGCCCTCGCCCGCGCACTCTCCCCGCCGACTTGCCCTCGCGCTCAACGCCGCCAATACGAACGCGAACGTGCCCCCGGCGCCTGCGAAGCGCAAGAAGCCGCGCGACGAGGACGACGCGAGATGCGACGTGGAGGGCGAGGGCGGCGAGGGCGGGTGCGGGCGCACGGTGTGTCGCGAATGCTGTTTTGAGACGCCGCAGGAGTGAGTGGCTCTCACTCTTTCTTTGCTCTCTCTCCCTGTCTTTCGTCTTTGTCTGGTCTTGTCTGCCACTGGTCGTACTCACTGTATCTTTACAGAAGCACGACGACGTGCTATGACTGCTACGGCCGGTAGCCTGCGCACATCCTTTGCTCATACATTCCATCTATCCTCCATTGATCTATCGCCCACGCCCCATCCACGCTCTATCTCTGACGCACACGCCCGCACAACGCATCGCACATCCTCTCAACTCACATCGTCATCGCCTCATGTTCTTACCTACTTACTGCATGAATCATACTCATACTTGCTTTCAGTCCCCTTCGATTCAGCGTGGAATGCCGCACTGGGATTCGAATTCCTGCACAATCCGATACTCGGATGTCTTAGCGCTTGGGGCCCTTTGCTCTCAGCATTCGGCAAGCAGCGTACATTCGTATCTTGCCGGTTCCATTGTCTACCTCGTCTACGCGCCGGATTCCCGTCGCAGATCGCCAGTTCGCTAATCTGTGGCTATACTGATTGTCTAGATCCATCCCCTCCTATTGTCCGTCTCCCGAACGTTAATTCAAAAACATCGAAATACCGCGCATTTTGCAGCGGGAAGCGCGCTACGCACATCGTGCGGTCTTGTCCACGACCAGTCGTTGCTGCGGCTTGGCTCCGGCGGGCGTGCGATAGCGCAACGGATACGCATGGTGGATACCGAAGAGTACTATGGAGCTCAAGTCGTAAAGATTCGTACGACATATTGATCCGTCCGGGTGCTGCTGATTTTCTTTGCGTCCGCTGCACATTTCAAGGCGAAAGTCTAAATATTTGATTCGGTCTTCTGGCCCTCGGCAGTTCGCGTCGGGTCGAATCATACACTCTTCCCTCTCTCCTCCGATTGCGACCCCGAACTCTAATTCAACATACAGAAGCCACAAACGCGAACTGTGCCTGCGCGCGGTACCAGAGCGTTGAGGAGCTGAAGGAATAGCGGCAACTCGATCGACCTTCCAACGCTCAATAGTCAACCGAGAACCTGTAACGGACCGACAAGAGAGCTCATATTCTGTTAATCATGACCTCTATGGAAGTAGTGAAGTTGCAATCCTGCATACACACTTGCTCGTGGCGCGACCCGTATCGTGCGTACGCAGGACATACACTGATTGCTCTGCAGAATCCCATGTACAACTCACGATCTCGATCGTACGGCGGCCAGTTCCTCTGCATCGGCAGTGAATCTGAAGCCAGGTTATATTGCTCATTCTTGTTCCTTGCCGACACGAAGACATTGACAGGGTATAAAAATGATTTCTACTGTGCCTGGTTGAGGTCTCCAGAAAGGGTCAAAGACGGCTCGGGAAACAGCGATTTCTTTGACATGTCTGTCGCCATTCTTTTCATCATCCAACGATGTGCTCTAAGGTCGCGTCGAAATGCTAGGCTTGAACCGGGGCCCCAAGCTTGACTGCGTTTACATATATATCTGGCAGCGAAACGAGCTGGGTATATTATCGGTCCTCATTGAATTGCGAATCCGACCAAAATCCGACCCTCGATTCTGTTGGCTACCGCC
Source organism: Mycena belliarum (assembly GCA_029282135.1). Classification (NCBI taxonomy): domain Eukaryota; kingdom Fungi; phylum Basidiomycota; class Agaricomycetes; order Agaricales; family Mycenaceae; genus Mycena; species Mycena belliarum. The sequence continues at coordinate 84,990 of JARJCN010000066.1, forward strand.
AAGACTCCCAAGCCCCACCTATAGCGATGGTGGATATGGAAGTTGAGTCACGGTAGAATGAAAGTGCATGCAGAGGATAAGTGGAGTACTTTACACTGGTGACATACAATTGCTTGAATTGGCAATGGTACGGGCCGGATGTATGACACGTGACCAGATGTTCAGAATATTCGGGCTACTCGGGCTTGATCTTGGTTTGCTCCTGGTAGTGATTCATTGACATTCAACTCGCAGTAACTATCTTTCGGTTTGTTTTGCTAGTGACTTTCGGTGATTCAGTCCGGGACTCCGGTACTAGTAGTTAGTTGTTCTGCCTTCACCTCGGCATTTGAGAGCTGATTTTTGTCACTCTATCATACTGGCTATCATTTCTGTCGCCGAGGGACTACTCTTTCGAGGTTTAACATGGCCGATGCTGTCGGAGATTTCTCGGATTGTCCGAGTAACCGGGAAATGGCATCGGATCCTGGCGTAGCTTGTCTCGGTCCGCACTTGCCCAACTTGAATCAAGTTTACTCCCGCTTCATGGCATGTAGATCTTGCCTTCGCAATAGACTGCTGGCGAGTTGGATCATAATTATAGAGCGCCTCGATGTCCTTCCGGCTAGCTAACGCTGGGCAGACAGGAATAGTCAATGATAAGGCTTGCGATTCCGACGCCACGTATCAGGGAGAATCTCGAGCATATAATGAGCTGGCTTGATCTGTGGCCAGCGCTGGTCTACCTCCTGTACCCCACAACATCGTCTTTGCCTGGATATGCTATCCTCATCTGTCCTTTTCCCCTTCGCCCTGCTTTGCGGTCTTGTTCGCGCCGGGTTGACCAACTACACGATCGATGACGGCAACTCGGCTGTGGTCTACAGCCGGACCCCAGTTCTCCAATGCTCCGCGAGCACCTGCCCCGAGTCCTGGACGTCACAATTGTTCAACCAGACCTCCACAATGACAGAGAGCCCTATCATCATCGCATTTACTGGTATGATCTCTGACCACTCAGAGGGTCATGCTGATGTTAAGCAGGAAGTGCGATATATGTATACCTCACCATGGCTGGACAGTGTATATTCAATATCGACGGCATTGATGTCGGAGTATTCAATAATAGTGGTGCCGCCGCCGCCGGCAACATCCAACTCGCATACAGCAACACCTCCGTTCCTGACGGGGACCATATCATCCTTATTTCCCCGGCTCACGCTAATACCCTCATTGAGTTCGACTATGCGATCTATACGTAAGTCAGCTCTCATCCTTCCGCCGCTCGTATTGAGGAACTTTCTATTGCCAGGGCTGCCACGAATGACGCAAAACACAGCGCGCGGGTGAGAGCGATCGTGGCCGGCGTCTTATCAGCCACGGTCCTCGTCTCGGGGCTTATTACTTCCGCATTCTTGTGGAGACGACATGAAAGAGAGAGGAAATTCTTGCTGCGGGGAGTTAGGCTGGTCGATGCAGACAAATTAGACAAAGCTAGCATAAAGATGGGGCATGTACCTCAGCAGACAAGTGAATAATCAGTCGAGTCAGTATATAGATTACTTATGCACATGGGTCGTTTGTTGCTGGTCGTTACATAATGTATTATAGGGCTCAACGTTCAACGTTCAACGTTCAACGTTCAACGTTCAACGTTCAAAGTTCGAATTTTGGATTGATCATTTCGGCGCCGGCGAGGAGCCGAGATTTACGGCTTCTTGTGACCAACCTGTGAGTCGGTCACATATGGCAGCGCTTCGCTTGTAAAACTCAGTCAGCCACTCTTTTGGAACTCGCCACCGTAAGTAGCGCCCCTCCGAGACGCTGTACGGGACAGTTACGGGTTGCCGCCGTATGCCAACCCGTAAACGTATACCGTATCATACGGTTACGCCGGTGGGGAGCCCTACTTGCCAGCACTGTTGGACGCCGTGGGTCCCATCGACTAAGGTCCTGCTGTAGTCCGTAGTGCACAATGAGGGTGGGCCTTCATCGACATCCCGCTTCTGTGCTTCTGTTAATCAAACTGTCACCCCTGCAGCATACGGCTTATTACGAGGCTGTGTGATACTGCTCCATCTGCCAGCGGCATATCCATATCAAGGCTCAGCGCTAGCGCTCAGCGCTCAGCATGCGCTGGTAGCGCGGCATGTCATATGGTTTGCTGCTCTACCCGTTCAAGGGGAATGGCCGCCGCTAATATTGGATACACAGTGTTACTTATAGTATATCCGATTTAGACTCTTTGTTCTTCCCCTTTCCACCTCAACCTCTAGATGAGGACGGGCCTCTCCCTTGCATTGGCTTGCGTACTCGCGCTGCCCTTTGCATTCACTAGGGCAGTGCTAACGAACCATACGATTGATGACAGAAATCCATTGGTTAGATATATCGGCGCTTCCGTACAAGAGTCTCCCCCGAATCCTCCCTCTTGCCTTGGTGACCCACCATGCATTATAAACGGAACGATTACCTCGACCTGGAGCCGGGTCGACATCCCTTTCACAGGTACGTGCTCGCCGAATGACAATCCATCTCTGAATAAATCTTGCAAGGCACTGCCGTTTATCTCTACTTAAGAGTGCAAGATCACATAACCATGAACATTACACTTAATTCAAGCGTGGTATCACACATCGAAAGTAAGAAGCACTCAATCAACGCACTTTGCATGCTGGCACAACTTCCCGGCTAACATCATCATATCACCACAGGCCTTCCGCTTGACCCTCCCCTCATGGAAAATACGACAAGGCTGTTATATCAAAACACAGAGTTGGTCAACGGATCCCACCTTCTGTCCTTCTACCAGGTCAACAATCCCGTTGCTCTGGAGTTCGACGCGCTTATCTATTCGTGTGTTTTTTTTCTTTTCCTTGCGCAGAAGAAAATCTGACAAAATATGCAAGCTCGGATGACGAAGTAGCAGTGCCAGGCTCTTCTAGCGCCGCAAGTTCTTCAACGCTGCCCTCCAGTGATTCCACTGCAACACCTTCGTCCAGCGGGTCCAATTCTCTGCCATCGCCCGCGGCATCAAAGCGCCACACGGCAGCCATTGCAGGCGGCGTCGTCGGTGCCCTCGTGGCCACCCTTGCATTTCTGCTCATTGCCCGCGTTCTCATGCGGCGACGGTCATGACATATACAAGATTCAAAGGATTCCCAGGCTGGAGAGAAGCCGGCCGGGCCTCTCATTGATCTCGAAGCTGCCCGAGATACATCCCCCGAGTCGCTGGGGCCGCCGGAGGGCGTAGTAGATCCCGATCCGGAGCGCGAGCTGAGAGAGAGAGTGCGCCTCCTGGAGGCTCAGCTTCAGGCGGCGCGGAATGGAAGCGAGACCGCCACAGTCTCGTCGGACGCCGGCACCTCTGTGACGCGGAGTCTTTCAACGATGAAACGGGAGCAGACACGGGTGGTGGCGGCCTACGAGTCAGCACCACACAACTTACTGCTTCATACGGACAGTGGACTGCGGCTTGAGCCCGGACGTAGTGTCACGCAGTCGCCTGAGGAGCTGCCGCTGATCTACGTAGAGTCTTAGTGTCCGCAATTTGTTTTTAGCTTTCCTTTAGTAACATTATGTCGTCTCGGCTCTTAAGTTGTCCAAAATATCAATAAGTAGTAGGCCACTAGTAGGCCACTCAGTCGGCTTGCACATACTTCCATTTCCATGAGAAGCCGCCAGTTGCCCGCCAACTTCTTGAAGTATCGATTTCCCGTACCAGATCGCACGATGAGGACTTTCGTCATTCGAGTTCGGGCCTCCGCAATTTCCCTTGTTCTGATCTTCACTTGACCTTGCCCGGAATTTCTAGTATACACGCACACAGCGCCAAAAAAACACCCGATATAATCCGAGATCTTACGAATCTGTGGCATTAAACGACGAAGATCTGTGAAAGGGCCACTCACCCATAGGTCGATCCGAGAGATTTCCGTTGATTTGCTCCAGGTCGTTGATTTACCTCATGACCGAATTTTGCAGTCTAAGATAATCGAATTTCGCTTTTTCCTGACCGGCTTCTTGCCGTTATGACCTGCCGGGCTCCGCTCCAGCCTTCCCCTCTAAAATTTGGCTCTCCCTGCTGATAGTTCCGTGACCCTAATTTTTTTTTCGCTACCTTTGTAAAGTTCAGTCTGAATCCAGATAAAAACCAAGCGCCCTTGACAGGCTCTGAATCAGATTTACCTTACAGCGAAACAGCCTACCTTCTCCAAGCCAGCGGGCAAATGAGCCACGGCGAGTTCTGTTCTTTCAGGCTTGAATCAGGTGCTCGATGGTTTGGTTGAAAGTCGTCTTCCGGATCGTTCCGGCCAGATGAAGTATGCCAGTGTTTGCCTGATCTGTGGCTGTGATGGTCCTCTTTTCTCCTTGCTTTTCTGTCTTCCTTTCTCCTCACTTCCATTGCTGGCCATGCGCATGCCTCGTCGCTGGCGTGGACGAAGCGCACGAGGCACCCGACTCACCGAGCCCTTCTCCACCGCCTCCCTTCGCTTCTCATGCAGAGCCCACAAGTCTCAATCTTGATCCTACCGCGCACAGCTCAGTCCTATCGCGCACCAAATGCTGTCCCACCCGTGAGGACCCCTCCCTCCCCTCCCCTTCCCCCTTCCCTCCCACGCCCCACGCCCCCCCTCCCGGTCATGATTACACATCTGGTTAAATTACGAGTGCCCGTCGCACGCCGAGTTGAAACCCTACATTTTGCTGTAGCTGAACCCTCCTTCCTTCTTCTTCGAGAATTTGGCGTACTCCACTTCATTGGCTGATACTGACCCCTGTGTCTTTCTCTTTCACCAGGACTCATTACGCCTTGTGCGGTCGGTTGGCGGAGGGATATGGGGGGGAGGGTAACGAACAGAGGTAAGTGGACTCCTTGACTTAGCTCGTCATCTCCCTGCTACCGCGGGATGCAATGATATCATCATCATGGTACACCGTCCCCGACTCCCGAGCTACAAAAATGGTGCTCCTCCACCGACTGTCCCCGTCTATTAACCCCGGGTGTCCGCGTCCTCCCGAAAGAACTCCCCCCAGACGCGCAAGTCCTTCCACCCTCCACGTCATTGTCACCCGTTCCCGGCGCCCGATAAGTCACCCCTGGTCCGGCCGGCTCGCGCGTTTCTCGGAACTGGGCTCTTGCCCCGGCCCCATCATGATCACCACTGTCTCGGTAACCCAGACGTTCTAGTAGCATCCCACCCCGGCCCGCTTGATCCGTGCCACGCGAGTAATTCGGGTAAGAAATGATGGGCGGGATACACACCAAATACGGCTAAATTTCAGTGGCAACTGACACTGTTTGCGAAATGCGAAAAAATCGGTAAGCGGATCAGTGCGGCTGAAATTGGTGATTTCAGAAAGGGTTTCTACGGCGCTGAAACCTGAGGCAATTTTGCCATTGGCTGCTATTTATATCCGCCAATGGCAAAAATGCCTCAGATTTCAGCGCCGTAGAAACTCTTACTGAAATCATGCCTTTCGGCGGGACTGATCCGCATATTGATTTGTTGTGTTTCGCAAACAGTGTCAGTCACCACTGAAATTTAGCCTTATTTGGTGTGATAGCTACTAGAACGTCTGGGGCATTTGGTATAGTAACACCCCCCATGCTGTCACAGCCAATTCTCCCCTCCCCCCTCACATTCCAGGGCTGGGAAAAAGTTGGGTATCATTCTTGCACATCCTCCCATGATGCTCAAATTTCCCCGGGATTTTTCGGTCTGTTTTTGCGCTGCCGCAGGTCGTCAAACTTGGCTTGCTTTTAGCACGGGTCATGGGCCATCGACATGCCAGAGCATTTTTGGAGAGCAGAGAAAATCGAGAAAATTCCGAAAATATATTTAAATGAATTGTAAGTACATTGGAGATGAAATGGATGCCCCACTGCTGCACCTAGCATGGCATTGAACATGAGGGTGACATCCCAGGTGTGACACCATGGGGGGTGTCACTATACCAATTGCCCCAGACGTTCCGGTGGTGATCTGTAGGTTCGGAACAAGCCCGCCGATCATTGTTTGACTGATGTGATCAGATTTGGGTCAAAACAAATGAAGGGGCTTGTGCCAAGATCCACTAGCCGAGGGACTTCTTCGTCGCGCTATAGTGCACGCAAAAGCGTGTCAATCCTCCGAGTGTAAAGACAAAAAGGGATTGTATTGATAGAACTTAGATATTGGCCTCTTCAGAATGTTGCTATAAGATGAATGGCTGAGTCAATTCAACCAACAAGTACAGCTTCATGGTTTTTGTATACCATGTTATACTGAGTGTATCTGGACATCGGAAATTAATCTGAAGGGCCTAGAGTCTTACATAGCAGTATAAAATTACTATCTGCCCGTTTCAAGTGCAACTGGGAGCTGTGAGTCCGTTAACACAATGAATTCAACACTCAACCCAAATCGGCTCACACTGTGACGTATGTGACATATGTTAGCCAGGCAACTTTTACTTCTTTGCGGACGCCCAATGTCTGCAACTCAAAATCTGAAGAAGCAGAAACAGTTAGAGTACTCTATACATCAAATTGGGCCCACAAAATGCATACTTTAAAACTATGTACATTTAGCAGTGAGTTAATTCCAGCATACCGAACAGTGTGCGAAATAGCCGTATATTTCAACGCACATCCTCAACATATGGCAGGTGTGTGGCCAGGGTGAATCCATGAGATACATAGAACATCTCAATATGCAAAAGTTCATGTAGAGGAGGGGTATTTCTCAAGAAAATGAGTGTTCGAGATGTCCTCTATTTTTAGGACTTTGTCCCAAGCCTCTCTCCGAGAATGGCCGGCTCGCCGGCCCGGAGACAGGCTTGCTCCGAACCTAGGTGATCTGTGCCCATCTTTTTTACCCGAATTACTCGCGTGGCACGGATCACCGGAACGTCTGGGTTACCGAGACAGGATCACCAGGCCTCCATCGTCTGTCAATGCGGCGGGTGCTCTCCGTGCCCGGCGTCGCTCGGACCGGCTTTTGATCAGGCGCGTGCGTGGTCGCCCGCCTTGACCTGCCATCGATATTGTGGGTCCAGTCCAGTCTCCGGGGCGGACTGACTTGAGACTCGATGATGAGGGAGGGGCCGTGTGCCCGAACTCAGACTGTTCGGGGCCGATCTCGCTGCACAGGCTCGCGCTGCTTGGATTGACATCAGCGACGCGCGAAGCTTCTGGAGCGCCGATTCCAATCTTTCAGAGGGGAGAGGAGGGGAAGAACGTAAGAACGAAGACGATGAGAAAGACAAAGTGGCAGAGACCGAGAGACGGTTGACGGAGCGCGAAACTCAACACAAGACTTTGAACCTTCACTCCTGCAGCTGGCAGGCAGGTCCGACGGGCATCTAGATCCGTACGTTCTGTCATTTGGATTCATACGTTCTGCCCCTGCTACTGGAAGGAGGCGCAGGATTCAACACACGATGCATGAAGCCTCAAGGTCCCCGCATCCAAGGTAAGTATCTCGAGTCTGACTCCGAATCAGGCTCGCCCTCGGACTCGGACCCAAATCGCCACGTCCCGCTTTCGCCGGCAACCAAGTCTGCTGCTTCTGAGCGCGTCGAGTCTCGACTCGGAGACTCGATATCGGCGCTGGATGCGCCCGCCTGGCTTGCGCTGTGTGTTAGACTTCGGATTATGATGGCACGAGGAAACGTGAACCCAGAAAAGCTCGACGCGCCCGCGGGAGATATCCTCCGCCCAAAACGAATTGAGGCTTTTTTGGGGCGGGGATTGCAGACGCGGAAGGCTCTTGTGCTGCGCGGATGACTGGCCGAGTCTGCGCGGTTCAACGTTGAATATTTCATGATTGATCCGCATCCGCATCTTGATATTGTGTTCAGATTCGCGTACGGAATTCGATGTTGAACGTTGGATGTTGAAACGTTGAAACGTTGACTGTTGAAGTCTAAGTTCAATTGGAACGGAAACCACTGCGAGGCCGCTCGCCCATCCCCTTCCCCCTTCCCCCTCCCTCCCCCTCCTCCCTCCTCCCTCCTCCCTCCTTCCTCCTTCCTCCTGCAGCTGCCCGACAACCGATCCGAGTCGCCGACGTTTGTTTCCAAAATAAATGTACTACCCACCTGCTGCGTATTGAATATTCTCGAGCTTGAGCTTTTACCGGGACCTGCACGCACACGCACGTAGCCCCTCATCCCATCCCGCTTTCGTCGCCTCTCATCAATCTCAACCCCATCAATCTCCCCACCTCCAGCTCCACCTCCAGCCCGCGGCGCACGCCCCTAGCGCTACTTATCATATACACCTAGGTATAATATACTACAGCGCCTTGAGCTTTCCTTCCTCCTTCCACCTTCCACCCACGCCTTCGACTTCGCCTTCGCCTCCCGACTTCTGCCTCCCGCCTTCTAGAGGCCCTAAGCTCACGTCGACCAACATCGACACGCGTCTCCGATCTCGTCGCAACTTCGGACTCCGCGTCTCGTCGCAACATCAACTGGACTGCTTGTCTCGCCGAATCGCAATGCGCGTCTCGCCGCACTCGCAACCGCGGTCCGCAACCAGAACGCGATCTCAAAGATCGCTTGAGATCCCGGCGTTTCCCTCTCTCCCTCCCTGCCCTGCCTCCCTCCCTCCCTGCCCAGTGCCTGCCTGACTGCCTGCCTGCCACGGCCGATCCGAGCTGAAGCCAGGACAGGACAGGACGGGACAGGACAGGACACGGGACACGGAGGTCCCGGGTGCCTTGCGCTCTCACCTACCCCTCTTCTACTCCCACCTCCTCTTCCACTCCCGAGTGCTCCCTAGTGGTGGCAAAGTCCGGTTCAAAAATCGGTTCGAACCTGAACCGAACCGAACCGGACGCCAGGTTCAGGTTCGAGGTTCAGGAAATCACTTGAAATCACTGAACCTGAACCGCAGGTCCGGTCCAGCGTTCGAGCAGGAGCAAGGTTCTCCTGAACGCTTCCGAACGCGTTCGAACGCTGAACCGGCCCCACTTTTTTCTGCCGAGAAGCGTGTCCAAAATTAATCTCGGATCCAGATCTTCACGGGGATGTGCGGAGTTTGAAATTTGGGGCAGCCCATCAAGAAAACCCCCACCACACATCACCCCGTGAAGATCTGGTGCAGTTCGTAGAGCAGATGGGTGATTGCTCGGCAATGTCACGTATGTCACCGCCCCGGTGGCTTGCCGGTGGCGCAAATGTTTTGGTATTCAGGCGCTATAGCCTACAGAAAAATTCTAGTAATGTGCCCCAGATATCTGAATGGCATTGCTTATGAGGCTCAGCCCTTTTCACCGAGTTCATTTGCCCGGGAACATGTGAAGAGCATGATTTCAACCCCGGATACATGACAATGGTTTGAGTGTGAAAGATGACTCCAAAAAAATGGGGGGAAAGCTCGGAGAGGCTCCAAAGTGTATCAAAAAGCCCTAGCCCAAGTTGTGTGGCCATAGGAGCTATGGGGACAGCATATAGACCTTTTTCTTCTGGAGCGTGACACAATCACCCATTTTCTATACGAACTGCACCAGACGTTCTAGGGCAGAGAACCGCCGTCACATTTTCATCAAAACCTGCCTCGGAACAATTTCCGAGGATCCGATATCTCCGGATAGCTACTACCGCCGCTCATCCTCTGCCCGCGAGCGCAGCGAGCGAAACTGCCCTAGAACGGATGGGTACGAGACTAGTCCAAAATACGCCCTAATACGCCCCGGTGTTAGACCCGAACATCCCCGAGAGTGATCGGCCCCCGCCGGGAGCCGCCGGGCGGTGATTTACCATGTCGCCGCCTGTCGCCGCATTGTTGACGCCGCCACGTATGCGGCGGGTCTCGCTCTTCCTCCTCCTTCAGCTTCAGGCTCGGCAACATTCCTCGAGTTTCGCTCGTGGCGGACGGCTCCTGGGTGCGTCATCGTTGACTGAACAATGACAACTTGCCTGACCTTTCCCAGGCAGCGAATCTGATGCTCGATGCAGTTGACACCAGGCCAGCTTTTTCACAAGGAAGCTGCGATGGACCGCGGTGAGGCAGCTGCCCTCGCTGTTCTAGTCCGTGCCAAGTCCCATCTCCACTGACGCACGAGTGACAACGCCGAACTGCGCGGTGCGGTACCGTCACCTCACCCGTCCCCTCGTCGCAAGCGACGCCGCAGGCAGGGCAGCTCGCCCCCGACGCCGCCTCCATCTCCCGCGCGCGGGCTGACTCACCGACTCCCCGCCCCATCCGCCCGCTCTCCCACCCCGCCGAGCGACCCCCGTGCCGCGTACGCAGCGCCGCCCGCGAATCCAGCGGCCGCGCATGCGCGCCTTGCCCACTTCCGACGGAGATCCTCGCTGCCGGCTTCTTACTTGCGCTCCTCGAAACGCATACGCCTCTGCCATCTATTTTGCACCACCACCCAGTCTCCGTATCGCGTGAAGTGGGGCCCGGAGCCTCTCGGGCCCGTGACCGTCTGTGATCGGTGAGCCGCCCGCCTCGCCCAGAGCTAAATGTTAAACCCGCGCCCGCGCAGCCGCCGCAAAAAGATGAAGCGCATTGAGTGCCGCAGGACGCTCGAGCAGCAGGGCCTGCAGCAGGCAACTGGTGCGTCTATTCAATCTTACCTCTACGCGGTCTGGTGATGACGGCCACTTTCAACAGCCGCCCCGCCCGCCGTCGACTGCATCGTTCCGCTCGGCGGCCGTGCACTGTGCGGATACGCTGACCGCGTCATACCGCGCGCCCGTGCAGGGAAGCTTGCTGCGCTTGTCGCTCGCGGCGTCGCCTGCGTCGTGTATGCAGGACGTGGAGGGCTGTGTATTTATCATTAAGTTACAGTGTGTTCTTGTCGCGCGATACTGAAAGCATCCGTTTTCCGCCCAAAGTGCGTTCGGTTCAGCGTTCGAACGCCTGTGAACGCTGAACCGAACGTCCCGAACGCTGAACGCCCGTTCAGGTTCAAGGTTCGGCACGTGCCTGAACCGGACGCAAGGTTCAGGTTCAGCGTTCAGGCAAAATTGGCCTGAACCTGAACCGAACCGAACCTTGACACCACTAGCACTGCTCCCGAGAAATACGCTCCCGAATGCTCCCGAAAAGTACGACCCTGGGCCCGAAAGATCCCATCCCCGATCCCATCCCCGACTCCGACTCCGACTCCGACTCCAAGTCCCGAGAGAGTTGTGTGATTACACTTCGGGAGTTGGACGTCGAGAGGTGTGAAATTTTGAAACCCGACCTACATACGAATACTTGAGTTTTAATCAAAGCCCATTGCCAGTGCTCAATCTTTCAATCTTTCAATCCTCCAACGTTCAACCGTGGCCGTAAGTACGCTTGCCATCCTTCAACGTCAGCTGCATCCCCGGCCCTCCGGCTGCGCAGTGGGCGTCCTGCACCGCTCGCGCGCACGAGGGGGTCGGTGGACTTGGACTTGGACTTGAACTTGAAGTAGAAGTAGAAGTAGAAGTAGAAGTAGAACTTGCACAGAACTTACACAGAACTGGAGCAGAACATGGACTCGAATCGGACGTGGTTCGAATCTCGGCGCCGGGCGGCCCGGGGCGGATCAAGGCGGGTGCTGTCAAGTGGCTGTGCACACCCTCTTCCTCCCGGACATCGGCATCCATGTTCTCGCGGGCGCATCCAGCCAGCGCGCTCGACGTCCAGATCCTCTCCGCCGTGCTGAACTCGGACTCGGACTCTGGTGCCGTCCCCTCGGGCTTGGCTAACGCTCGACTCGAGACTCGGGTCGATGCAGGGCGGCCACTGGTGTGAGTTTGGATCTATTCTCAATTCACCGTTCACCGTTGCGTTCACCCCTGGCCACTCCGAGTGCCGCGTGAACTCCAACGTGCCCTATAGTATCCTCCCCGGTCATCGCCCCTGCAGATATGCGTGCAACGCTTCTGGGAACGACGGTCGCCAACGCGCCTTGCGTTCCCCATGCGGCAGCCGCTATGCATATGCATCTAGGGACCGGCCTCCTTCGCAGGCTTATTCTGTCCACTCAGCGCTAGCTCTATTCTCGTTCGCTCACCTCTATTCTCGTTCGGTCAGCCCGACTCCGAGGCCTATTCTCGGGACGCGTCAGTCAAGTAAGATGGCGGGTCTCTTGATTGGACGATTCGGCTGAGCTTATAATGGGTTTAATTTAGGAAGGGAATGATAGATGATACGACGGCGTTCTCTGAACTGGGAGTCGACGCAGGCAAATGTCAACTCTGCGAGTGTACGACTTCGGAGGCCCTACTGCCAGCAGCTGAGCGAGAACGTTATCGATCCCGACGTCGACTTTAATCGTCTCTGGTGGTAGACTCCTCGGAGTCCCTTTCCCCGGTGGACGATGCCCTTACGAGACGCGCAGCAGTCTAAATTGAAGGCACAAGTCGGGGGTTTGCAACGTGGGGCAACTGCAACGGATGTTGCGTGCCGCGGATGGTCGGTATTGCAGACGCACGTATAGTATGTGGTTGCCAACAGGCTCTGGGGCGGTAACCAACGCATTAGGCTCAATCCGGAAGGAGATTGAACCATAATGCCCATATGCGGCCAGCGCGCGTCGATTTGGTGCGCCAAATTGGCTCTCGCGGCCATGTCCGTTTGTCTCAACATGCCTTGTCGTGTTAACTTTTCCCTGCAGGTTGCGCGCCTGGGAAGCGTTGGCCAAAATCGTCAAGGGAACGGAGCGACGGTGACCTAATGGGCCTGCGTCGTGTCCCCCGCGTGCTTCCCATATCCATATCCCTTTATACCCGTCCCAAGTCCTCTCCGTCTGTCTCTCTCCCCCCACCATGGCCCACCCCCGCCCCCGCGACTCCACCACGCACTCCACCGCCATCCGCGCCTCCGTGTACGACGTCTTCCGCGAGCTCGGCGCCCTCGACGCGAACAGCCGCGTCGCAGACTGGATCTTCGCCGACCCGAGCTGCGTCCTCCCCGACCAAGACGACGCCGCCTCCCCGCGCGACGCCCGCTCTCCCGACTCCGCGCCCCCATCCACGCTCGACGTTGACGTCGCCATCCCAGCGCCCGCGCCCCCGGGTCCCATCGAGCCGCAGCGCGCCTCGTCCCGGTCCTTCGCATCCAAGTTCTCCCCGAGGCGCATCCGGTCCTCGTCCTCCAAGGCCAGCAGCTCCCGCTCCTCCCGCGCCGGCGCCAGGTCGCCGTCCGGAGATGGGTACGACACGGACGAGGGCTACGTCTCCGCCTCGCCCGTGGCGAAAGCGAAACCAAAATCGAGGGTGCGCGGCGTCTTCAGCCTCTCCCCGCCCCACAAACCCTCCCCCTTCCCCACCCCCGCCCCCGCCTCGACGCACACCTCCCTCAAGCTCCCGCCCATCCGCGAGACGCTGCACCGCTCCGCGTCGTCCGCGTCCCTCGCGAAGGCGCGCGCGCTCTTCCGCAGGCGCCCCGCACACCCTGCCCCCTCGAACCACGCAGAGGATGAGGAGGAGGCGGAGGAGGGGGAGGAGCAGTGGCAGTGGCACGAAGTCGCCACCCTCCTCCCGCGCGCGTTCAACCCCTCCGTCGCCAACGGCGCCGCCCTCTCGCGCGCCCCGCCCAGCAGCTTCCGCCCCGCCCCCGCCCCCAACCCCAGCCCCGACCTTGATCCCGAAGCCGAAGAGGGCGCCCCGGAACGGGAACGCGAACGCCGCTCGTCCACCACGCGCACGCTCTTCCGCTCGCTCAGCAACGGCCTCGCTGCACGGCGCCCCCCCACTCCCACTCCCCTTAACCCCCTTCCCCGCCGCAGCGCGCGTCCCCGCCCCCGCCCCCGCTCCCTCTCCCTGTCGCCCTCGCCCTCAGCCCCGCCCACGCCCACGCCCGCGCCGCCCACGCCCTTCCTCCTCGTGCCCTTCCCCTCCCCCTCCTCCCGCGTCCCCTCCCGCTTCCCTGCGCGCGACGCCCCCGAGCCCCAGACGCCGTTCGTCCTCGTCGCCGTCGCCCCGCTCTCCCCCCCGGGCTCGGCAGGCGAGGCGGGGTGGGGCTCGGCGGGGTGGGGACAGGGCGAAGCGCGGGCGCGGGCGCGGAGGTGGTCCGACGTGACGTGCATGACCCTCCCCGCCGGCGTCCCGCGCACGCCCGCCTTCGCCTCGGAGTCCGGGCTCGAGTTCACCCCCGAGTTCACCCCACACACGCCCGCCCCCGAGTTCGAGCCCGCCTTCCCCCCCCCGCGCGCCCCCTCCCCGCCCTCCCCCTCGCCGCCCGACATCCTGCACTACGCGCCCCCCCGTGCCCTTGCCCCTCTTGCCCTTGCCCGCCCTCTCCCTCTCCCCGCCTCAGCCTCAGCCCCCGAGTCGCGTGCGTCGCAGGACGTGCAGGACGTGCAGGACGTGCAGGATGTGGGCGCTGCATCGCCGTACCCCCTCTACCGCCTCCCGATCCCCGCCCTCCAGCGCGCGCGCGACCCCCCCTTCCCGGCGCGCCCGCTCCTGCCCGCCGCGCTGCGCCTCGCGGGGTCCGAGGCGCGCTGGGCGGGGACGGCGCGGTACCGCGCGTTCGAGGAGCTTCAGTAGAGCGTAGAGTCCCCCCTTCCCCGCGCGCCCGCTCCTGCCCGCCGCGCTGCGCCTCGCGGGGTCCGAGGCGCGCTGGGCGGGGACGGCGCGGTACCGGGCTCAGGAGGCCGAGGACGGGGACGGGGACTCGGCGTAGCGTCCCCCGCCCTCTAGGGGGAATGAGTGCGACGGGGACTCGGCGTAGATCTAGAGTAGCGGGCGTCCGAGCAGCGGGCCGCGTCGCCTCCCCTCCCCTCCATCCGCGCCTCCCCGGACCAGGCCGGCGCGGTACCGGGGGCGTCGGGGCGCGGTTCCGACTCGAGGCTCGGGTGGACGGTGGACGAGGGGGGAGGGGGAGGGGGGGGGGGGGGGGGGGGGGGGAGGGGGGGGGGGAGGTCATTCCTCAACAACAACCGCAGAGCGTAGCGCGTAGACGGGAAACGGGAAACGGGAAGCAGGAAACGCTAACCGGGAAGCGGGAAACGGGAAGCGGGAAGTGGGAACCTGCAGACGACGCACACGGACGCTAGCGGGAAGCTGGAAGACTCGCCCTTTTGTTTTTTGGGTATCACTTGGGTGTAACACGTCACTGTACATGTATACTGGATGCTGGATGCTATTATGTAGTAGATGTGAGATTATAGAATTCATGATTGCCTCTCTTGTAGAACGCGACGCTCGAATCTTTGTCTCTTACAACCCGCACGCCGCGGTCGATCTTTGGCTTCAGCGGTGAGCGCTAGCCGTCGGCCGGCTTCGCGGTTCTGAGTCCTAAAATTTAAAATACTTACCGAACCAAGTCGTTCCCGAGTCTGCCCTTGACATCACCGGCACCCTTACCCCCTTTGCCGCGTCGGCGCTTGACTCTGCAGCCCTGTGCTTGGGACCCATCGCGTCAATACCATAATCCCAACCTCTGACTTCCAACCCGCGACACAACTTAGCTAGATTTGTACCGCGGGGTATGCTCGCAGCTCGACGGGGAAAATAAAAAAAAACGGGATCCACACATCCAGCATCGAACGTGGATGATGCGCAGCGCGCTGCGCGGACTCTTGTGTTCAAGCTGGCGCGTTCGCCGGCGTTACGGTTCGCGTCGCCGCTGCAAAACCGCGAGAGATGTTGACAGTTGAGTATCGTCGCCCGTCGCGAGCCGCCGGCAACAATTATCGTGGGAGCGCGAATGAGAGTCGGCATTGCGGTCTGCCAGTGCTGCAGATGCGCATTATGAGAACATCCGAGTTCGGCGTCCGTGCTATCAGCATCGCGGACGAGAAGTTCCACCGTGACGGCATAGACAGTTCCAGGTGCAAGCTCTCTTTCGACCAGCGTCGGACGGATGTCGATGCCCCGACTTGCTCCACACACACCGGTCGCAGCTTCACACCGGCGTGGTCCGTGTCAATGTCCTTGTGCGCTTGGCTTTCCAGTTGAGTTCCTTGTTGACGATGACGGCTGTCGCCACTTGCAACGCGGCGCGAAAACGGGGATGCTATCGGTCCAGGCAGCAGAACCGCACGTCGACGCCGGGCGCGCGCGCAGAGGACCTCCGAGCCATCGGGACTCTGTAGAACGGAATGTCAGTTGGATCTACATACTTGCTGCGACTTGTGGGTCGTAGATTTTCAGAGGGCCGGCCGATGAAGACGCGAGAGTCGAGACTGACTGGCCGAGTGCATGGAGTCGTTTCTGCCCCGCGCAGCCCCCCCCCCCACGACCGCGGAGCCAGGCAACCAACCCAGCAACTGGAACCTATGTATACCGTCGGGTGTTATACTTGGAGCGCGAGCCGATCTCGTCCTGCCATCCTTCGGGTCCATAAGTGGATGTGCTGAGCACCGAATCGGATGAGTTCCCGCACCGTATACATCGCCGTCGCTGCGGAAAGTTAGGCATCGCTAAGAGACACTGGCCATCGTCGTTCGTCGCACGCCGCACGAGATCGTTTCATAGCTGTGTGCACTGCGATCGGGCCTTGCGATGATGTCGGAGAATGGGCGGCGTTGAGGTCTGCTGCATGCACAAGGACATCCAAGTTCAACGTTCAACGTCCATCGAGAACGCGAGCTGGAACTTGGCCCACGGCATACGGTTCTAGGTGCAGATCTCTTCGGCACGAGCCTATCAAGCCTGTTTCTGAAGAACCAGTTTTGAATGCATCTATCTTCACAGCCTGATCCTTGTCCTCTCGAGTTTCCAGTTTATTTCTTCCTATCGAGTATGGCGGCGGCGGCGCTGTGTCGCTTGCTGGCAACGCGGGAATGGGTATGATAGGTTCAAGCGAAACCGCACGTCGACATTGAGCGCGCGGAGCGGGGACGAGGGCGCCTCATCGGATGGGACGAGACGAGGTCATTAGCATCGCACACAACAAGGAGAGGCTCGCCGACATAGGGCAACAGGCGCCCGCAGAAACGCGCCGGGACGATCCAGCGGCATCGCAAGTTCCCCGATTCGGAGCAGCTTGCGGAGCGGACGCCGTATAAACCGTTTATAAACGGGCCGCGGCGAGGTGATGAGCCCGAAGGAGGCCCTGAGCATCTTGTATCACTTGGGTGTATGTTAGTTGTGTCGAGAGCATCGATGGTCGGATGTCTTCGGATGTCTTGTTCCAGCTGGCAAGTCGTAGTTTCTCAGCGGCGGACGAATATCCCGACTGCTTCCACACCCACGGGACCAGTTTCATAGGCAGATCCTGGCAGATCCTTGTCCTGTCGAGTTTCCAATTCAGTCCTTCCGAATCGAATGTGGCGGTGCCGCTACTTGCACCGCGACGCGAAATCGGGGATGGTAGGTTCAGGCGAAACCGCACGTCGACGTTGAGCGCGCAGAGAGGGAGGAGAGGCCTCGTCAGGGCTCTGCGAGATGGGACGAGATGTGGACATTGATGCCGCGCGTGGATTAAAGATTGGAGGGCTACAATTACAGAGGGATTACATGGAGAGAAACCGCATATCAGGAACACACATATGAGGGTCGCTTTCATGGGTCCTTCTTACCGCCAGCCGCGGCCGTTGAAGCAGGGCGCCTGAGCATCACCAACTCCCGCCGTCCTTCAAGGTCCGCGACGGTGCGCGCCATGTCCAGCGGCTCTGCGCTGCCCGCGAGCGCCAGGGTGTGTTCTGTCGCGGCGAGCTTGGCTTTGTAAGATACCAGCGTCAGGACGTCTCGTATGCGCATCGCCGAGGTTCTAGAGCAAAAAGTTCAGTGTATGTTAGCCCCGGCGGGCGGCGAGGAAACGCACACAGCGACGTCGACGATTTGAGCCTCGTTGGGCGGAGACGTATTGAGGGCGACGCGCAGTGATATCGCCTCCGCCGAAGACTCGTCGGGCTCGTATGCTCTAATGAGGACTTTCTCCCACCCAGGAGGAAGACCCTACGATATGTCTTTAGCGCGAGGTACACGGGAGCCACTCGAAAGACCGACCGTGAATCCACCGTTTACAGGATCGAACGTGGCGTGCGTTTGGTGGACGAAGTTCGAAGGATTGCTGACGCCCATCGAGCGACAGGATATGTCATCTTGCCAGTCTGAGAAGTGCTTCGTCGAAAGGAAGCATAATGCTATGGTGCAGCGGGGCGTACCGTAAAGATCGCCATCGGTGCCGAACGTCAGCAGATAGCGCCGCTGGTTCTTGGTCTGCAGCGACAGGCCACACGGCACGCTGTCCGTGCGCTCGAGCCGGGCGATATCCGAGAGCAGTATACTGGACCGCGGGACCTTCGTCTGGCAGCCAAGGTTAACAGAGCAAGCAAGCGTCGAAAACCGGCCGACGCACCTGGGCGGGGTGCAGGGCGAGCCGTGTCTCGCTCAAGCTCAGCCACCTGTCCCTGCGAAACCAGCTTCTGGGATGCATCCCGCATTCCTTGACGCAGACCTCGCCCTGCCGCACCACCTGCCCCTCGTCCGAGCCCGTTCCCTCCTTCATATGCGGCGCGGAAGGTGCTGGAGCGTGTGTTTTGGCGTCGCCTTTCTCGAGGTCCGTCTCCCCAGATGACGGTACACTCGAGCTCGTCGACAAGCCTTTCTCCGATCTCGTGACCCGCCGAGTCTTGAAAGGTGCCCGGAATCGGCGGATGTGCGTATCCAGGGAGCACGACATGCTGGCTGGTATTCTCTGGCTTTAAAAGTCGGCCGGTGGGTCTATCGTGGTTTCAAGGGCCGTGGAAGTCGTGAGGAAGTCGCAGTGGGAATCGGTAGAAAATGGGGGGTCTCAGATTGTGTTTCGTATGTATCTTATCCTATCCCAGATATATTGCGATTGGTTGAGGATAGTTACCCGCGGAGAGACACGACAGATGATATAGAGATGGATGAGACAGCATCACGGCGGAGGCCAAGAAAAATGCGACGTCCGACTCGACGCGGCCTCACGTGCAATCCCGCACTGCGGGACTGCGGTAACTACCGATCTACTTTCTAGCTCCCACACCGGAGTGAAGCCCGTATATGATGAATTGAAGACTCTGCAAAACTGTTCGTACAAAGTACAGAATGAATGAATGCCGCCCCTCAGGCTCATTTTTTTATTACAGAACTTGATGCATCTGCATCATGATGATCTGCATGAGATGATCTGCCTATTCTTTAATTTCTCATGCGACGATTCTTCGTGTCCCGACGCGCGCTCAGGCGACATGCTGCGGCTCTACGTTCCAGTAGCTCTCAGCATACTCCATGATCGCGCGGTCAGAGCTGAATTTGCCCATCTATATCATGTCAGTATCAATTGCAATATGCAGCAGACGTAAACGACAACGTACCTTGGCGCTCGTGCGGATGGACTTCTTCACCCACTCGGTGCGGTCGAGGTACGCTTCGTCCACCATCGCCAGCGCCGCGATGTCTGCCCGGAAACACGTCAGTCTCGGTCAGAAATAGAACGAAGTCGGGAGAGTACGCACAGGAGTCAAAGTCGTCCGAGAGCAGATAGTGGTCGCCCTGGCGGATAGTGTTGAGCAGCGGCTCGTAGACATGCGCGTCGCCGAAGAGCCCCGCGGAGACTTGGTTCAGCACATGCGCGAGCGCGGGGCACTTCTCCTCGATCGGGACGGGGTGGTACGTGTGCTGGTACCGGAGGTCCTCGACAGCCCTGCAACGCACACACAGTCAGCGGGCGTCTCTTGTCTCAAGGGTGGGCTTACGGCGTCAAGTGCCCGAAGAAGACTGGGCGAAACGACACGCAGTTAGCAGCGGCCGCGGTACAGCAAAAAGAACCACGCACAAACATTGCTCTCCCCCACCTCCTCCGCAATCTCGATGTTCGCGCCGTCTAGAAAATCCGCCGTCAGCCCCCCGCGGCCGGAAGATAACACAGGATTACATACCAACCGTGCCAAGGAGCAGCCCGCCATTGAGACAGAACTTCATGTTCGACGTCCCGGACGCCTCCGTGCCCGCGGTCGAGATGTGCTGGCTGATGTCCGACGCGGGGATGAGCACCTCCGCGAGCGACACCGAGTAGTCCGGCAGGAAGTACAGCGAGAGCAGGTCCTTCGTGTCCGGGTCCGCGTTGATCACCTTTGCGACGTTGACGATGAGGCGGATGGTCTGCAGCGCCGCTCGGTCAGCGCGCACCACGGGAGGGAAGGAGGGGAGGACGCACGAGCTTCGCGATGTAATACGCCGGCGCGGCCTTGCCCGCAAAGAACACGACGCGCGGGTTCACCTTCTTCTTCTCCTCCGCGCTCATGCTCTTCAGCGTCAGGTACCGCTGCGCGCCATACTCGTCAGCACGCCCGTCGACACGAAGGGGAGAGAAAGCTCACGTGGATGACACCCAAGATATTCAGCGTTTGACGCTACACATCCTCCATCAGCCCAGTCCTCTCCCCAGCCGCAAAGGACGCACCTTGTACTCGTGCAGCCGCTTGATCTGCACGTCGAACATCGCGTTCGTGTTGATCGTGAGACCAAGCGTGACCTGGACGTGGTGCGCCAGGCGCTCCTTGTTGCGCTGCTTGATCGCGGCCCACTCGTCGCGGAACTTCTTGTCCTCGGCGCGCGGGAGCAGCTTCTCGAGCATCGAGAGGTCCTTGAGCCACACGGCCTTGTCGACCTTGAGCGTGCGCGAGATGAGCGCGCTCAACTCGGGGTTGCACTGGTCGAGCCAGCGGCGCGGCGTGATCCCGTTCGTGACGTTGCCGAATCTGTATGGCGGGTAAGCTTCGTCGGCCTTTCAAGCGGGGGGAAAGAGACGCACTTGCTGATGCCCTCGAACTCGACGAAGTCTTTGAGGATCGTGGTCTTGACGAGGTCGCTGTGCAGCTGGCGACGCGCATGGGATTAGACGAGGCGTTTCCGAGCGGCGGAACGACTGACCTCCGCAACACCATTGACCTTGCGGCTCCCGATGCACGCCAGGAACGCCATGCGCACCTGCTTCGGGAAGCCCTCCTCGATCAGACTCATGCGCCCAAGGCGGTCGCGGTCCCCCGGGAACTTTTTCTCCACCGCTACGCGATATACTCGTCAGTAGGCGCGAAAGTGACGTGAGACGGGCGAATAGGACCCACACTGCAGGAATAGCATGTTGATGTCGTAGATGATCTGCATGTGGCGCGGGAGGAGGTGCTCGAGGAGCGGGACAGGCCACTTCTCGAGCGCCTCAGGCAGCACGGTGTGGTTCGTGTAAAAGAAGGTGTTAGTGACGATCTGCCACGCGGCGGCCCACGGCTGGTCCTCCTCATCGAGCAGGATGCGCATGAGCTCGACGATCGCGAGAGTCGGATGCGTCTGGATGAGTTTCAGCAACGGTGAAGCATGGAAGGGAGGCGGAGGCGCACGTCATTGAGCTGGATCGCGACGTCTGAGGGGAACGGTAAGAGGGCTGGCCGGCCAATGACAGAGGAAGGCACGTACAGTCAGGGAACTGGGTGATGGGCTTGCCAATGTTCTTGAAGCGGCGGAGTATGTCCGCGAGACTTGCCGCAGTCCAGAAGCTGAGCCCCAGCGTCAGCCTCCACCTTCGTACCATAGATGAATAGAACACATACTACTGCTGCTTGAGCCGCAGCTCCTTGCCAACTACGCGACACGTCAGTAAGAAAGATAGATGGGCAAGGACGGCGCGTACAAGTCGTGTGGTCGTTCGGATACAGCACGCTCGTAATCGCAGCCGCGCTGTTGCTCGACTCGACCGCGCCCTCGTAGTTACCCGCGTTGAACGAGTTGAGGTCGAACCCGCGCTTGGGCTTGCTTTCCCACAGGCGCAGGTTGTTCGTCGTCTTGGTGTAGCACCCGGGGATCATCACGTCGTACGCGACCGCCAGCACCTCCTGGCCGCCCGTCCACTGCGCGCGCGGCGTGCCGTCGTGGAGACGCTCCGCCTGCCCGTAGAAGCGCACCTCGTACGCGACGTCGAGCCGCGGCAGCTCCCACGGGTTCTGGTTGTCGAGCCACGGGTCCGGGGCCTACCCGAAAATCGGTGCACGAACAGGACGAAAAGGACGAAAACGCACCTCGAGCTGGTCGCCCTCGGGGGAGATGAGCTGCTGGAAGATGCCGTACTTATACCGCAGGCCGTACCCCCACACGGGCAGCTCGGCGCTCGCGCTCGAGTCGAGGTAGCACGCGGCGAGCCGCCCGAGGCCGCCGTTGCCCAGCGCGGCGTCGCGCTCCTGGTCGAGGATGTCCTCCATGCTGAAGCCGAGCTTCTCCACGCCCTCGGCGTACTTGTCCTTCAGGCCGAGATTGAGGAGCGCGTTGTCGAGCGTGCGGCCCATGAGGAACTCGAGCGAGAGGTAGTACGCGCGCTTGGGGGCCTTGCGCGTGTACTGCAGCGAGGTCTCATTCCAGTTCACGAGGAGGTTGTCGCGCACGGACAGGGCGGAGGCCTGGTACGCGCCAAGGTTGTCTGTAGATGAATAATAATGAGATTCCAGTGGCAAGGGATGACATGGTTGTGCAAGGCCGAGTCTCTGGCGCTAAGCACTCGAGCAAAGGGCATCTGCGCCGTGTCCCGACGTTCGCCGATGCGAAGGAGCATGAAGAACGCAAGACGAAATCCTTCCAGACTAAAAGCAATTTGGGCGTGGAGACCCATTCCTCGTAGAGTCGCATCTGGGGACTCGACTCGGAGTAGTCTCGACTTCTGGTTCCGTTGCTGCCAAAACGCGATCGAAAGACACGATCTTGACACCGAAGACCCACGCCCAGTAGAAAGCACTTGAAGATGACCGTAGACTCACCAAGATTGTATGGCTGTCTTGCAAGAGAAGTCTGGACATGGTTCACGAACGACTTGGTGATTGACGAGACGTCTATGACCGATGATGGTAAGCGACTTCCCCGCTGCTCTCACGTCTCGCGTACCGGTATCGACATCGCGCATAGCCCCCTTCCACACTGTCTCCTCGCCCCTGGGCCACTTCTCCTTGCCCGACGCATCCGTCTCGGGCAGATATCCTGGAAACGACAATCATGAGCTCAGCAGCGGTGAGATGAAGCTGCGCGACGATGCGCACCGGTGAGGGTCCTGACGTGCCGCCGGGGGCGCACAGGCTTGCCAATCGATTTTGGGTCGATGAAGGTCGACATGGCTCGAGAGAATTGGAAAGGTACGACCCAGGCGCGTTCCTTTTATAGCAGCTGCATCATTACATCATAGTTTCCGCCCATAATCCCGCCCACTGCCCGCCCAGCGCTGCCCAACGCCCGTTCGAATCCCCGCCCCGCCGTAGTTCGCCGCTCGACTCCAACGCCGCTTACATTGACCGGGCGCCCCGTAATTAATGGTAGAAGTTGAAGGCAGCTGCAACGACCCCTCAACAAATTTCGCAAGCTCCACTGCGCTTGTTATCTGGTGGCATCGTTCAATTGCAACTGGCTGTGGGTACACGAACGCGAATGATAATGCGCAAGACCTCGAATGACCTCGAAAAAACGCGCAGAACGCGAGTGACGCAATGCAGAAGCGCAAATTTCGGCCCGGGCGTTCGATAGAGCTTCCATCGGGTGGAGCACCCTTGGCCTAGGCGCACCGAGTGTGTGCCGACGGTATGGCAAAAGCGCGCAGCAGGGCTGCAAGAGCGCAGGAAGATACTCGTCATCACAAAAAGTAACCGGAAACTCTCTTATTTTAGCCACAGTTTGTATATTTATATTGTTCTAACAACACCTACAACTCGAACAGGATGCCCTGACACCAGTGAGGTTGTTTGAAGCATTGAAAACAACTGGTATTGGCTCAGAAAATGAAGAACTTGATGGGACATCAATTTTCCCGATATGTTTGAAAACACCAGGACCAGCCGAACTGTGATGGATGAACAAACCTGTTAGTGAATCAAATATGTCCTTTCAGTGTAGCAGAGTGTCCCAAATGCAAAAGAACCACCAATAATCAATCAATACAGAGAGCTCAGGCCATTCTATTCTGGGAATGTGGCACACAGGCAATGTTCAGTTGGACTGTTCAGTTGAAAAAATCAATATGACATCCTAGTCCCTCATTTCTCCATGAAAATCACTATATCTGCCTCAGGAGTGATGAAATTTGATTGTGGATAGCTACTAGACCACCCTTGGTCCCCAGAACCCAGCAAAAACGCGAAATTGAATTCTGAGGACCTTTCAGGTTCCTCCCCATCTTCAAATGTGCACAACGTCTATATCACTACTGCAAGTTGCTAGTAAGGGTACGGGATGCTAAAGAACCTATCCCATCACTTTTTGGACCTTTGTCCATGCTCAAATATTTTTTTCGACAGCTTTCTTTCCAACGCACGGTGAAATTACGTGATTTCACCAAGCACGACTGATATTTCGGTGGCTTTATACAGTACCAACAAACAGATTCCTCTCAAACAAAATCTGCAATCAAGGGACAATATGCATAGGTATTCCATGCCAATCGGTTGCTGCGCTACAATTACGTAATCAAGCACAATAAAACAATTTCCGGTTACTTTTTGTGATGACGAGTACATAGCCTTTTCCATGGGAGGCGGGGGCAATCTTATCCATCGTCAGCGACTCACAGTGTTCGTATACCAGAAACAAAGTTGAACCAAACTAGCGGAAACCTTTGCGGAAGCTTTGAACTTTGCACATCAAACGTTATTGACGATTCGGGTTCAGCCAGGATGGGGAGGAGAGGTCGGTCATTCGGGTCGTCGAACTGGCTCCAGGGTGTGGTGGACGATGGAAGGCTGTCCGGCGGCAAACATGCATGAAGTTGCACGCACTTGAAGCGAACTCGACATGGTCGCGTGGAGGTCTCCAACGAATATTTCATCCTCTTCAAGCATGAGAAGAAAAAAAAGATACTCTAGAACCTCTCAAGAATGTGAATCCAAGCAAAGAGAGCCTGTGCAGCTGGAAAAGTGGAATAGGCCTCGAACGGTGGCAGTGGCACGTGGGCACGAGGCGCGTCACCTCTCTGAGTCTCTCATCCATAAGTTATCATTAAGTCAGTTCGCCCGAGACTGGATCCACGATGGCGGGTCAGGCCTCAGGGCTGGCCCCATACATCCGCGACGGGTTCCCCTGATCGGATGGCGCGCACAATGCGATGCGCGATCCCCGCGACGCCGAGCACGGAAAGCACCCCGCCACAGACAACGGAGGCCATCCATGGCGGCGTGACCTGGGGTGAGAGCGCAGGGAGCGCGTCCGTGTCCGACAACCTCACGAGCCGGATGAGGGGGTGCGTTATCTTTCAGTCGGACACTCTGTCCCAAGATACCGTCCGCAAGACAGACATGTACAGCCGTCGGACGATCAGGCATAATCGCGAGTTTGTTGGCTCGAGCCTCGGGGGGATGATGCGGATGTGTCATGATAATATTATTGGATCCTAAAGGGAGACAACGAGCTAGATCATGGGAGTCCACTCACCTCTGTCCCTTCATCGCTCCCCCACCCAACATCCAGTCCCGAACGCATAAGAATAATCTAGATAAAGAGGAAAGGGTCAGTATCAGCCAAGGAAGTCGGAGAACACCAAAGAACAAGGGGGGTTCAGCTACAAAAAACTGTAGGGGTTTTTTAACTCGGCGTGCAACGAGCACTCGTAGTCTAATTTAAAATGTGTAATCATGACAGGGAGGGGAGCGCGGGATGGAGGTAAGGAAGATGTCCTCACGGCTGAAGCAGCATGGCGGGACTGGCTCCCGGTGCGCGGTAGTGCAGGATGGGATTGGGATTG
Source organism: Mycena belliarum (assembly GCA_029282135.1). Lineage (NCBI taxonomy): Eukaryota > Fungi > Basidiomycota > Agaricomycetes > Agaricales > Mycenaceae > Mycena > Mycena belliarum. The sequence continues at coordinate 110,569 of JARJCN010000066.1, forward strand.
TGGGCACGTCTTGCTATGCGGCGCTGCACGAGCTGCCCCGGAGGAGCGAGGGGAGGCGGTGGAGAAGGGCTCTGAGTCGGGCTCCCCGTGCGAATTGTTAGCGGTGAGGCATGCGCAGTGGAAGGGAAGGAGAACGAAGACAGAAAGAGAAAAGAGGCCAGCGAGAGGACAGCCACAGACCAGGCAAATACTGGCATACTTCATCAAGCCGGGATGATCCGGAAGACCGTCTTTCAACCAAACCAACAAGCCTCGTTGAACAAACCTTGCCATGCCGGCGGACCGCTGGCTCATCTGCGGCAGTATTTTGTTTGAGGATATGCATCTCTTTTGGTGGATAATAATACTGTAACTGGATCGGAACTTTTTGGCACTGTGTGCGTGTATACTAGAAGTTGGGCAAGTTCTAGTTAAAGCTCGAACCAAGGACCTTCAGATTGTTACCTCGCTTACGCGTAATGCAATTGCGGAAGCCCGAAACGAAAGTCCTTTTCACGCGATCTGGCACGGGAAATCTAATTTGATCCTTCAAGCTGGCGGCATTTTATACCTGGCGTAAATGGCGAAGACATGAGTCTAGACAGCGTGGCACAGTAGAGGCGTACCTTGAAGCTGTCGGCCGAAAACATGCCGTTTTTACTCGCCGCCGCTCAGTATCTGGAAAAAAAAGAGCAAATGTTTACGGTTCTAATAGAAAACATTGGCCTTTGCAAATATAGAAATCACTTACAACCTACCGTGTCGGAGTAAGGGAGCCGCTGACTCGCAATTGAAGGCCAGATAGGAACAACATTCCAGTGAGTTCGGCGCAGAGATTCGCGAAGCGGAGGTTCACTCCGGTGCTGTAATCCCCAGACGCCGATGTCCCCAACCTGGTATGAGCCTTCCCAGCCGCGGAGTGTCCAACGCGAATGGCTCAAGGCAGTAGTGCCCATCTGATAGGCATACGTCACGGGTGGAGGTCGGTACCGACCCATTCGAAGCCGACGGATGAAATCCATCGGAACCGGATAGGCGCGGACGTGTCGGTAGGACGATGCCCATAAGCCCTCCCAATGGTAGAACTCCAGTGTCCCAAGGGCAAAAAAACCGGGATCCAAGAAGCCGCAATGTCGGAATGTTCGAATCAAGACCGGAACGGCGTAGGTGGGCAAGACACAATCGAGTGTCTCAGAAACTCATGGTGGCGCGTTCGTGCTGATGGAGGTAAGGTGGCGAGGGAGAAATAGTGCCGCCGTTCGGTTGGTCGGAAGCTCCGCGACATGAGGGACCCACGCCGCCCGCAAGGATATCAAAGTCTAGGGGCCGGGCGAGACGGTGTTGAAGTGAAATTACAAGCATCGAGCTCCAGCTGGAAGTAAGGCGCTGAAGGCCAGCTAAGTAAAAAAATGGAACTTGGAAGAAATGGTCTGTAGACTCTAGAGCCGCGAGCGCTGTGATTTGGACAAAGGGCAACAAAGGGCGAAGAACTTTAAGAAGGAACGCACATTCAGGAAACTAGACCCAAGGAGAGCCGACGATGGCAGTTGCGCTCCCGCGATGCCGCGATAGCAAGGGACCTCGGTCGATGGGAGACCGGGACAGAAACCCGCCGATGTTTGGTCCTGCCAGTGACAAACATCCCAAAGGAGACTCGGCCGACGCCTTGTCCGACAGGATAACCACCGTGACGCCCATTCGCCTTCTCTGTGTGTATAAAGCCGGATTGTACCACCGTCATGTCGCACTCTCCCCCAAATGAATCCCGGCTGCTACCGTCTGCGGCTCTTTTGCGACCTTTTCCGAGTTTTTGTGCTGCCTAGCTTATGCCTATGGTTCGTTCTCCGGGCTCTTGACGCGCGTCTGGGGATCCTCTTCTCAATACCCCTCTATCTCGCATTTATGGCTCTGTGGGCTGTGGGCAAAGGCATCGTCTCCAGGTCCAATCATGCTAGAACTGCGCGGCAGCTCGGGGCGCAGCCTATCCGGCAAGTCGTCGGCAAATGGCCCGGGAACATCGATGTTCTGCTGAAGATGATGCGAGCGTTCAAGACAAGCTATGTTCTCGACGTCTACTTGCAGCTGTTCGAGGAGTATCAGTGCACTACGCTCAATACCCGGATTCTGTGGACGGATCATGTGCGTTGGCTGCATACTCGATGGAAGAAGACTCAACCTCCTCAGATTATCACCATGGATCAGCAACACTCCAAGTTTGTACTATCCACGGGCTTCGGTGCGTCGTCCGATGTCCGCCGCCCCTGTTCCCAACATCATTAGGCCATTTCTGGAGGGGGCATGCTCAGAAGGAGCGCCTGTGAGTCTTGATTATGCCATCCTTGGTGGTCTTTGACATATTGTTCAGGGAAACGTTCCTCGGCCAGGTGAGCCTCAAATCACCGTCTTTAAAAAGCTCAACAGCATGCAGGGGATATTCAACCGAGACGATGAGGTGAGATTCTCTTTCGATCGGTGCAGAACTATTGGTTGAACACTGCTCTAGATATGGAAAATGGTCAGTCTAGTTCAAGACTGTTTGAACGCAACTGAGCGCCGCCTCACAGCACCGCAACGTCGCGCGCCCGTTCTTCGCCCGCGAGCGGATCTCCGATTTCGACATCTTCGAAAAGTACACGCGCCGCGCGCTAAGCCTCGTCACGACAAACCAGCCCTGCGACGCGCAGGACCTCTTCTCGCGACTCACGCTCGACGCCGCCTCCGAGTTCCTCTTCGGCACCGACCTGCAGACGCTCGGCGCGGCACTCCCTATCGCGGGCAAGACTGCGATGGGGCCCAAGGGCTCCGCGACGGACGACAGCTGGGGCGCATTCGCCCGCGCATTCGAGATGGCGCAGCAGACCGTCACGGCCCGCGGGCGCATCGGGCACATGTGGCCACTGTTCGAGCTGTTCGGTGACAAGAACGCCGGCAACGTCAGGGTCATTCGCGCGTATGTTGGCGTTTTGCGCGTGGAGTCGGGCTCACGCCGGATAGGTGGCTGGACCCGCTTGTGCAGCGCGCAGTGGACGACAAGCGCCAGGCGCGGAAGGCGGGGATCGACAGCCCGGTGGCGGACAAGACGTTTCTGCAGCATCTCGCGGACAGCACCGATGGTGCGCTGCGCCCTCGTCTCTCGGGCACCAACCAACTAATCGCGTCGTAGATCCCGTCCTTATTCGCGACCAACTTTTGAGCGTGTTGCTCGCGTCAAGAGATACGGTGCGTTTGACGATACACGCGCTACGGCTGCTGACAGACATCAGACCGCCTGCCTGTTGACATTCGTGACTTACTTTATGGCTATTTATCCCGAGGTCGCAAGGAAGCTGCGCGCGGATGTGCTCAGCCATTGCGGGCCGCACGGCATGCCCACGTACGAGCACATCCGCGACATGAAATACCGTGCGTGCCCTTGTGCTCCGCGCCCCGTCCGGCTGACCCCACCTGGCCCCAGTGCGCGCGGTGCTGAACGAGGTGCTGCGCCTGTACCCGCCCGTGCCGCTGAATGTGCGCGAGTCGCGCGCTGCGGCGTGTACGCTGCCGCCCGCAGACGCGTCGTACCCCGCCGCCGACGCGCGCCCGCTCTACATGCCCGGCGGCACGCCCATCATGTACCTCCCGCTGCTCATGCAGCGTAACCCCGCGCTCTGGGGCGCGGACGCGGACGTGTTCGACCCCGAGCGCTGGCTCGTGCCCGCGCGCGTCGCGGCGTTCGTCGAGAACCCGACGATGTACGCGCCGTTCAGCGCCGGCCCACGCATAGTGAGCACCTCTCGATTTCCACCGCGCTAGACTCACGCGCCGCAGTGCCTGGGGCAGAACTACGCGCTCAACGAGGCGGCGTACGCGCTCGTGCGGCTGCTGCAGGAGTTCGACTCGGTCGCGCTCGCGCCCGAGGCGCAGCCCGCGGGCTCGCTACCGCCGCCCGAGTGGAAGGCGCGCAGGGGCCGGCAGGCGGTCGAGCGCGTGTGGCCCGCCGCGGCGCTGACGCTGTATGTCAAGGTGCGTCGGCGCTCCTTTTGTGATGCGTGGCTGACGGTGTGCAGGGCGGTTTGTGGGTGAAATTTGGGAGGGCCAGGGTGGCGGCGTGATTGGGACCAATTGTACCACATTTTTTTCTTAAACGGCGAGAATCGGACTACCACCCTCCTCGACTCGCCCCGAAATGTAAGTACTTACTTACTCCGACAACTGTAAGGACCGTCTCGAGCTCCTAGTCTCTCGCGTCTCTCGCTTCTCCCCTCGTCGGCGGTCTCCGGTGCCTCTCTATTCTTGCCCTCGTCTTCATCTCAGGTTTAGCCCTTGTTGAAAATCAGTCTGTCGGGAGACTCCTCCCGAGGCAGTGGCAGTGCTGGTGCTTGGGGTAGCTTGGCCGTGCTTGGACATGTATCCGCACCTCTTGTCCTCCGCCAAGGAGATCCTCTGTCGTTGTGATCCCCGGGCACCGCCATCGAGAAGATCCCCGGCACGTCCGATTGTGGGGACACAATCGGGATTCATCGATATACACCCCTCACCTGCACTTGAGCCTCTTTTTTTCCACGTCTTACATCCCGCGACCCCAGCTTCTCAGCCTCGAGCGCCGCCGAGCACCGACTCAGAGTACTCCGAGACCTCAGACTGCGCATAGCACAAATCGGCGTCGCCTAGTTCCAAGCTCTCCACACCCCTACCTCGGACGAAGACCTCGCAGTCACTGCACAGCGACGACGCGACACGTCGAAACACTTCCTTTTCTCCCCTGCGAGTACAGTTACTTCCGGTGTTCTCGGCTGCTCCACGAGCGCTCATCGTTCAACCCGTCTCACTTGTCGTTGCACTGCGAACCCCCTTCTCCCCATTCCCCCACTACTACTGTCCCACCCGGCCACCGAGAAAAAATGGCCAGCCTCTTCCAGTACTCTGGGAACACTCGCGACCCGAACGAAATAGCGGCCATCGACTTCTTGAGGAAGATGAACATAGTCTTCCGTCAAAACGGCATCACCACAGACGCCGACAAGTTCCTCGAGGTCGCAGATAGGTTCAATTACGCCTCCCCCGCCGACCAATGGTTCGAGGCCATCAAGGCCGACACCACCAACCCCGCCCTCTCCACCGATTGGGACGCCTTCTGCACGGCATTCAAGGCGCGATTCGAAGGACCTGCCCCCATCGTCAAACCGCGGGGCCAGCTCGAAGATGAGCTAACGTGTATGCAGATAACGATGGAGGAGCTCGCGCGCGGGACGGTCAAGTTCGGCGGCGCCGACGTGTGCGTGCTCGCCGATTTCGTCGATCGCGTGCGCAGGGCGGTCGTGCAGATCGAAGCCGGGAAGGGGGGCTGCGGCCTCGGGGTGTTCTACCATACGCTCCCTGCGGTGCTGCAGGAGGGCGTCGGCAGCGTCGTGCCCGAAAGCTGGGACGCGATGACGCAGGGTCTCGCCAGCGTGCCGCAGTACAAGATTAAGTTTGCCGTGTCGCAGTACCGCGCGCAGGCGTCGCTGGAGGCGCGCCTCAGTGAGTTGGATCATCAGCTCGCCGCCTTAGACTATGGTGATGGTCCGCGTCCGCTCGCTTGGTAGGTGATAGGTAGGTAGGCAATGCGTTCGCGCCGCGCGTGTTAGTCGGAATTGATAAAAGCAAGACTGAAGTCTGTATTGCGCTTTGTATTTTGGCTGTCCACTTTGGGGCTATCTAAATCTTGCACCGCAGAGTCTCTGGGAGAAATGAGGTTGGCAGCGGTAAGGCATATTCCGGAAGGACAAAATACACGGTGCCGCTCATTGTGGATGGTCTGGACAGTGGTATGCTTGTAAGTACCAGAAAACGGCGTAGTCCTGGATTTTGCATGCGCGATCTTAAATCCTTTGTTTCCGCAAGTACACATGCCTTTTTGAAAAATCTCTTATATCAAGTCCGTCCGGGTCCGTTTCAGCAAGATCGTAGAAACTTCTGGCTAGCCAAGCACCATTATAGATATGTTTCAAATGTAGCATGTCGTAGGTGAATTTCCCTGACCTTACCAGGTTATCTGATTCTCCCTCGGCCACTACTTGGTCACGTGCAATGTGGTTCAGTTCTTGGTTGGATTTCAATTGACGGTCACAAATGGTGTAAAAAGCCAAGAAAACTCCAGCGATGGATCCAAATCTGGAGAAAGTGAGCGGCTCGGGATTCAATCACACGTTGACAGCAATTCTTAGATAAAAAAATCATACACAAGCTCAATTGGGGCCGCACTGAGCGCGACGAATACTTCTTGATAGCTCAAAATGACACATGGTCTCATACAACTTGTATATATTCGAGCAGAAGCAGGACTATCAGATGCGTACACACAGGGAGGAGTAAAACGAAATCATCAACAGGTCGTGAAACAAGCCGAACAGGCTGAATGGGTCGTGAGGTGTTCGTTAGGCAGACTCTTATTTGTTGAGTGAACCGTGAGGGTTCATTCATTCCTCATAGACTGGGAGCAGCTTATTGCGGCCATCCCGGTCCGTACCCCGGTCCCTGTAAGATATCTTGATCAGTGGACGATGCATGGAGGAGGATAGAAACCAACAGGCGGTCCGCCGGTGCGCACATCGTGAACGCTATGTTCAAACAAGAACGAGGAGCTCCTGTTCAGATGGATTAGATTATGTGAGAGTTATCAGAGAAACAGGTGCGAAAGACCTCGATCCGGAAGCAGGGGGAGTGTTGGTGTGGTGCGGCGGAAACGGCACCGGGCTGGTGGTTTGGTTTGTTAGACGTTGGTGCTCGGGTCATGTTGAAACGATTACTCACGACTGCCAGGCGGCAGGGCCACCGGGAGGAGTGAACCCCGGCGTTACCGATGCAGATGCTGGGGCAGGTGTAGCCGGGCTGTGGTGGTGTCAGACTATCATTGAGACAGGAGAGCTAGATCATTTACTAGTAGTAGCCATCAGAACTACCACTCTGAGACGGAACTACGCCCCCATGACTGTCGTTACGTGCTTCAGAATCTGGAGGGAGAAAATGAAGGAAGCATACCCAGGGCCAAGCGGGCCAGTACCCGGTTGATAGTTCGAGGGAGTCTGAGACTCAGCGGGAGCATAGCCCAGCGGAGTACTGCTGAAAGGTCAGGGAAAAGGGTCAACGAAATTGGACTCTATTTGACGTACGGTTCAGCTTGATACCACTCCGAATGTCCTGGACTCAGATGACTGATATGATGTGCATTAGAGATGCAAGCCGTATCTGGCTTGGAAGTGCGCACGAAGCGTGAGCTCGACCACGGGCTTGGCGCTTTTGCCTATAAATGAAGGGTATCAATTCTCAGGATATGTAGACCTGGCAATTCAGAGCAAGATAGACGACACGTACTCAAGCGCCCTGGACTTTTTCTGAGTATATATGGGCGCGTTGAGTCTCACCTCAGAGAAGACAATAAGGATAAAAGAACCTTGTACCCCTCCCAGATTTGAGCTACCGTGTGGTTCGCCGCTCTCACAACATGGCCATTCATCCACGTGTAGAACCAGCTTTTGAACGGAGTTGAGGACTGGTGTAACTTCTCCAGATACCTGAGTGTCGGACGCCGTCAGATATGAACACGAAGGACACTCTCAGAAAAGACTTGCGCCTTGAACGTTTTGGTAGCGTAATCCTTCAATTCGTCATCTCTCTCGCCGGTCTGGATTTGCAAGATGTAGAAATCGATTTGTGACTTGAGCACTTGATACTGTTCTGGGGACAGGACGGCAGCGAAACTCTAGAGATTCATAATGAGTTGTGTGCTAAATTGGGAGGGGTCTGGAACAACCATCTTGACGCAAAGGTTTCAACTTGACAGCTGCGATATCAGATAAATTCGAGCTTGAGGTTGGTGCGAGCTCGAGCGGGAGCAGCTTTGAGGGAGACGCCGCCTGCTCCTGCTCTTTATTCACTCTGGGAGTGTGGGTCCACAGATGCACAGCAGGAGTCAGATTTGAGGATAAACGGATCTCGCGATTCAAGAATCAAATGACAGGGGCTCAACAGGGGCTCGGGCGAGGTGACTCGGGAGAGGCCTGATAAGAATCGGTGGTCGAGTCTGGTCGAGTCACCAAACAGCTATCACATAACGTCCTGAACTAACTCTGAACAGCCAGTGCGCCCACAAGGGTCACACACGGACGGATCAGACAAAAACGGCCGCTGTTTTTGTACTGAAATATTTCTACAATAAGTGTATATAAATGGGTCTACAATACATGTGAAATAAGAAACTGCCTGATTCTGAACCTTATATGGTAGAAATCCCAACAGAGATCAGCTGGCCTGATACGTGAGGTAAATCAGATGGTCACTTTTGCCCTGGAATATCAAGACAATAGGGGATCTTTATACCGGCGACAGTATCCAAAAGCCTGATTTGACCATCGATTTTGGCAAAAACAGTCGGGTATCCGGCCCAAACAAGGCCTGATACTTGCAGGCCCACTATCAGGCTGCCCCTGATTTGGCACGTATTGGGCCTTGTTTGGGCCGGATACCCAACTGTTTTTGCCAGAATCAATGGTCAAATCAGGCTCCCGGATACTGCCGCCGGTATAAAAATCCCTTATTGTTTTGATATCAGGGCAAAAATGACCATCCAATTCATTTTAAAATTTACATATCAGGCCAGCCGATCTCTGTTGGGATTTCCACCATATAAGGTGGAGAATCAGGCAGCTTTTTATTTCACATGTATTGTAGACCCATTTATATACACTTATTGTAGAGATATTCCAGTACAAAAACAGCGGCTGTTTTTGTCTGATCCGTTCGTGTGTCACACGGGGTCACACTTGCCACAGCGTTCGGCAGAACGTGACTCAGCGCCACACTTCAGCTTCAATGTCCAACGATACACCAAACGACAAGCCCCAGACTCCGTTGAGCGACGAAGAGCGATTCTGGGTCGCTATCCAGCCCTTCCTCCTGGCCCATGGGTACCAACTCCGGCCTCGTTATCGACCGGACTGGGTACCTTCTTGGACCGTGAAGACAAATATCTATAACGAATATGAAGATAACATTGAGGTCTACTGCGTGAATGTCTAATTTTCGCTTCCCATGGCAGAAATGAATAACATTATCTACCAGACGGACGTTCTCGACGCCAAGCGCATCCATGACGGCAAAAAGGTCGTTCTAAAATGCATGCCGACTGAGGGCGCAGAGATGGCGATAATAAAGCGGCTCACTACGCCCGCTACGCGTTCAGATATCCGAAATCGAACAATTCCGATCTTGAGTATCATTCCGCTCCCCGATAATCGGCGGTCTATCCTCGTTATGCCATTCTGCCGAGAATTCGATTACCCCCCTTTCCATTGTCGCAACGAGTTCTTGGAAGCCATGGGCCAGTTTCTAGAGGTATCACCGAATTCACCTGCTCGTACTACTGTTGATTTGACTTACCAGGGTCTGCAATTCATGCACGAACAGAACATTGTTCATTTGTAAGCTTCCTAGTTTTGTTAGCCACTAAAAGCTGCACGCTCGACCAGTGACATTGCCCCCCAAAACATGATGATGGATGAGACTCGAGTCGTTCCAAAGGGTTCGCACTTCGGTAACCCCCGCACTCACACAGGGTTTTTCAGACTGTTTTCTTGGAACAACCGATGCTCTGTGCGCCCTGTGGACTATTACTATATAGATTTTGGTCTCTCGCTTTACTTTCCGGAGGGTAGAGAAACAGCTCTCCATATGGCCACCCTCAGGACATTCCCGACCATCCCTGAGCTATCGCAGTATGTGCCCTACAATCCTTTCAAGGTCGACATCTTCCAGCTGGGCCTCACGATGCAGAAACTCGTCAATGTATGTTCATTCACTAATCTATGTCTTGTGACGCGGCTGATCATATTTAATGGAGACCTACCCAGATCTGGAGGACTTCCGTCCGGTCGCCGAGAGCATGACTGCTACAGATCCAGATGCCAGGCCGACACCCGCGGAGGCATTGGATCATATGCGCAGCATCGCATCCGGTATGACGCCAGCAAAACTCAGCGCACAGATCTGGGAGAAGGACACGGGGACGTGGAAGAAGTTATCGCGCGCAGTCCTCGGTGGATATCGGTATGACTGGCCATACTCGTAAAGTTGATATTTTGTGTGGCATGTGGGGTAAATTTCAGAGAACGAGTCAATCTGCCAGTGGCGGTGCCTGGAGGGTTCATCATCGAATCATCGAACGAATATGTATTGTAGCAAATCTGCCGAATCTACGTGTCCCGATGCGACAAGGGCAGCCCTTGCGCCCGTTACGGGAACAAAGGATTCCAGATCAGGCGTGCGAGATCTTGGATGACTCCGTTCGCGACTCGGGTTCTCCGTTTCCCAGCGCTTTCAGCTGCTTTTGGAGTAGCACACAGATGGCCATCTCCATGGAGCATGCTGCATTGGATCTCAGGCTCAGATTCGACTCGAACGCATTGTTTCAGGGACACACGAAAGATGGATATTACACCGCCGCGGGATAATGATAATTCCCTCGAAAGCACGGACAATTATTAGGGATTAGAAGGAAAATAGAAGGGTATGAAGGGAATATGTATCCGATGCGCCGACCAGCGAACGCGCCATGAGCATGGCACACACACAAAACACAAGATGATCACCACAAAACTGGCGCCCTGTTCTCCTTCTCCCCCCGCTCTCGCACCGACGAGCGCTTCCCGGCGCAGCGAGAGACCGACTTGCTGTGAGGTGACGGCTGCTTCGCGGGCGACCGCTTCATGGCGGCGGCGCGGCAGAGGTTCCCGAGACGCGCACTGACGAGCACACGCGACTGGGAGGCGCGGAACGGGAGGGGGATCATGGCATCGTCGTCGGGAGCGCTGCTGAGCCGGCAGAAACGCGATCCTCAGCGTCCTCCGTATTATCGTCGAGGTATGACGAGTCGGATGGACCTCAAGAGCTGCGTAGACCGAGCGGAGAGGCGACTGCCCACTGGGGAGCGTCCGGATTCGGTGGGCCACGACACACTGGGACGCGTTCCTCTCGCCGCTGGCGGAGGAGTACGCGCGTGATGTGGGTGCGAGGGGCCACGTTGCCAGAGTGATGATATTTAGAAGTGGTATGCCTCGACTGCGCAAGATTAAGTGGGTGTGAAGCGGGGAGAAAGGTAGACGTACATCGGACATCAGATTCTTGTGAAGGGTTCTGTGTTCCGAGACGGCGGAGGCCTTATTCTGGTAGACAGTCAGAAAATGCCTCTAGATACGGTGTGGCATACCTGTGGCGGTGACGAGCGCGGCACTCTGCAGCAAAGAAATTAGCAACAGGCAAATATGTTGAAAGGAACTTGTTACCTTGGCGGGTTTTGCCTTTACGACCGAATCGGACGTGCGGCCTGCGTTATGGATATATGTTGAGCCAGAGGGAGATACATGTGAAAGAGGAGACGTACCTCAGCATCGGCGAAGCGCACCCGGCGCCCCTCGCACAAGGTTTCGACGCGTCAACGATCAGAAATAGGAGGAACCCGAGACAGAAAACATGGCAAGGCCAAAGAGGCGGAGACCGACGAGGGAGGACACGTCCAAACTGGCCGCGTCCCCGCGAACCTCTACGCGTCAGCGTTGCACGCCGGCGCAGCAAGTTCGATGCAAAGAAACCCGGCCTTCTCGCTGCCAGAGCGACAGCGCCGCCTTCCGCGTGTCCGGGGTCGATGGAAAATGCCTCGTTTTGGTTGGAGGATCTTGTCTGCTCTCGGGCATCCCAGGGAATTCTCGACGCAGGCGACTATATCACCAAATACTCCACGACCTTCAGCGCCGCTACCTTGTCTGAGACTTGTTCAGTGTGAAATTGGGTTCCCATACAGAGTTCAGTCGCCAGCAGCGGAAGGTTAAGGACAGACCCCGAGGAACAGGGACTACCAGATAGTGCGGCGGTAACGCTCGGAAAGAGACATGGTGTTTTGCTGACTCGGAGTGTCAAAATTATGAAATCGGACAGTCTCCGTCTTACGATTACCGAATTAAACCCTCTTGACCAGAACCACCATCATCAAAGTATGAAAGAGTGGATTTTGGCTTGGTGTGTCCCCTCGGTGGATCTACGCTAGACGGGGCTCGTCTGCATAGACAGCGGGCCCCAAAGTCGATTCGAGACCGTGAGGGCGCCGTCGTGCAGCGTCGTGCATGCCCAGTGACCACTGCAGGGACACTTGCGGAGCCACCGGATAGGTGCCTGAGTACATCGGCGGCAGGCCTAGGCCGCCGCTGGGTATGTGTGCATTCACAAGTAGTAGCGCTTGAGTACATACAGAGGTTGGGAGCGAGGTGGGGTGGGGAGGGGATTTTGCGTCGCGGCGTGCCAGTGCAGATATCGCGCAAACCCTTGCCCTACCCGGTTCCGGCCCGGGAATATCTTGATGCCGCATGTTATCATTCACATCAGCCGAATCAGGATAAGATAAGATTCCCATCCATAAAACTATCAAGAGCAGTCGACCGCAGGCTAGGGCTGGCCCGTTCGTCTTGCCATCTTCTCAGATCCCCCCTTTTTATGTAGTTTAGTAGATAGTCTGCATGCGTGGCCTGGAGGGACTGTTGAGGCGACGTCTTTGTTGATTTCCTGGTCAACGGGGAGTTAAGTCGGCAGCAAGGAATTGCTGCTGGCTACCCACGAGGTTTTACCCGTCTGGCCTACCTGCTGTGGCCACATCAGGTCAGGGAGATCAGCGAATACTTAGTCTTTCCGCCCCCCTCTAGTAGTACGTGTGTTCTACGTAAAGACAGGTAGCCATTTAGCCTACAATCAGTTACCAGATGTCTTCGTAGTAGACTGGCTGTTCCAATTGTGGGACCGTGTCAGTATAATTTACCTCCTCCTCCTCCGAACAAGAATAGAGCTGAGCCAATAATCTTGCCGACGAGACTTGATGCATGATCGCGCAGAGGATCCGAGTCGGGAGGCCAGGCGCGTTGACGACCGTCCGTTGAAATGGAATGAATCCACAGGCTACAGCCTGTTGCAGGAAGCGTTAAACGAAAATCAGTCAGGGCTCGATGACCGGGGAAAGTGGCGCAGAGATAAGGGCATTTTCACAGCGGCACTCGTGACTCGGAGTAGTCGAGCTTGATGATGACAGGAGTGTGAGATCCAAAAGGAAACTTGAAGGAGGATTCTCACACCTGACTCGATTTACTGTAGTGTTTCGATCAAGTGTTCACGGCCTGTGACGCGTGATCCAAGGTGTTCACTCGACAAGGTGTTCATTCCGTGGAAAACTTCCATATATGGCAGGTCGGCCCGGTAATAACCGGATTTTCAACCTATTTTCGGCCCAATTTGGGGCATTTCTTGCCCTGTGATGCGTGATTGTGCCCCAAGTGTTCAGTTCAGAGATGCTTGTGATGCGTGACGTGAACACTTGGTCGAAACACTACAGTAATCGTCAGGAAAGGTCTGAGGAAACGGCGCTAAAGGGTCCGGGTCTAGCGGGGTGAGAAGTACGTGGAATTCGAGTGAGCGGTGGCTAGATGAGCCTGTGAAGAACAAGAGCAACCGCCTTGAGGATTTGGAAGGGCTGAGAGGATGAGCACAGCCACGTCCACATCCATCGGCCTTGATCCGAACGCGCCGAAATTTGAACCACTTTCATGTTCTAGGTCACCGTTCAGCGCTCAGCGCTCAGCGGCCCCCTCGCAACTGGTGTAAGTCACCTCAGCCCGGAGATACCGTTAGATAATCGAGCTTTGGCTTGAAGGAAAACCTTTGCGTCGGTTCGATCTGAATTTTTGAGGATATTTTTGGTACTCTAACCGTGGTTGATTTTGATTTATGTAAGGTCACAAATCATGAAGAAAGCTCCAACACGGAGAGCTGAGAGAACATCAATGAATGTGGGTCCACAGAGCAGGATTCAGATTTGAGAATAAATAAATCCTTGCGATCAAATGACAGGGGCCCGAGCGTTACCGTGCGATGATGTGACTCAGCTACGTGACGGAATTGATCGGTCGAGTCATTGAAATCAGGTGTTACGTGCAGCTTTGAAGTCCTAACGCGTTAACGCGTTAACGTTCAGCGTCAGCTTTGCCAAACCGTTGGGTGGCAGAGAACGTGACTCGCCACACTTCGATGTCCAGCGATATACCAAATAGCAAGCCCCAAACTCCGTTGAGCGAGGATGAGCGATTCTGGGTCGCTATCCAGCCCTTCCTCCTGGCTCATGGGTACCAACTACGGTCCCGTTATCAACCGGACTGGGTACCTTCTTGGACTGTGAAGACGAATATCTATAATGACTACGAAGATAATCTCGAGGTCTACTATGTGACTGTTCCAATTTCGCTTCCCATGACAAAAACGAAGTTAACCTCATCTACCAGGCGGGGGTCCTCGACGCCAAGCGCATTCATGACGGCAAAAAGGTCGTTCTAAAATGCATGCCGACTGAGGGCGCAGAGATGGCGATAATAAATCGGCTCATGACGCCCGCTGCCCGTTCAGATACCCGAAATCGCACAATTCCAATTCTGAGTATCCTTCCGCTCCTCGATCGGTGGTCCATCATCGTTATGCCATTCTGCCGGGAATTTGATTACCCCCCGTTCCATTGTCGCAACGAATTCCTGGAAGCCATGAGCCAGTTTCTAGAGGTATTTCCGAATCCACCTGCGCGCGCTACCGTTGATTTACCTTGGTTCGATTTACCAGGGTCTGCAATTTATGCACGAACAGAATATCGTTCATTTGTAAGCTTCTTGTTTTTTTTGGCCGCTGAAAACTGGACACTCGACTAGTGACATTGCCCCTCAAAACCTGGTGATGGACGAGTCGCGAGTAGTCCCCAAAGGATCCCATTTTGCGAGTCCACGCACTCACACAGGCTTTTTCAACCTGTTTTCTTGGAACAGCCGATGCTCTGTGCGCCCTGTGGACTATTATTATATCGATTTTGGTCTCTCGCTTTACTTTCCAGAGGGTCAAGACTCCGCCTCTCAACTAGGCACTCTCAGAACCTTCCCCACCATCCCCGAGCTATCGCAGTATGTGCCCTACAATCCTTTCAAGGTCGATATCTTCCAGTTGGGCCTCACGATGCAGAAACTCGTCAATGTATGTCCATCTACTAATCTGTTTCTTGTGACGCGGCTGATTATACTTACTGGAGCCCTACCCGGATCTGGAGGACTTCCGTCCGGTCGCGGAGAGCATGACCGCCGCAGATCCAGATTCCAGACCGACGCCCGCGGAGGCATTGGATCATATGCGCAGCATCGCATCCGGTATGACGCCAGCAAAGCTCAGCGCGCAGATCTGGGAGAAGGACGCGGATATGTGGAAGAAGTTGTCGCGCGCAGTCCTCGGTGGATATCGGTATGACTGGCCATCCCCCTCGTAAAGATGATAAAGTTGCCTTGTGCATTTGGGGTATACTTGGGATAAACTTCAGAGAACGAGTCAATTCTGGTGGCGGTGCGTGGAGGGTTCATCATCGAACAAATATGTATTGTAGCAGATCTGCCGAATATACGTGTCCCGATGCGTCGAGGACAGCCCTTGCGACCGTTACGAGAACAAAGGATTTCAGATTGGTTGTGCAAGTTTAGGATGAGTCTATTTTCCACCTCCCAGAGCTGATATGCCGTCCCTGGGCGAACACATCAATTTTGAACATCGGGTTTAACCCGGTTCTAATGTTCGAACTGCAAGTCATAGATCATAGGACAAATTTGTGCCGGGGTTCTACTACAAGGCCATTGACGTCAGTTAGAGTGCCAAAGCTCACGCGCAAAGAGAGATATATGTTCTTTCCAGTCAGAGAGACAAAACCGACGAGGCATTTGTTCTCATACAGCTCAGAAACATATATTTATCCGGAGCTACAAGATTTGAACGCGTACAGAGTAGATCAAACCGAGATCGTGAAAAGTCGTAATACAAGCCAAACAGGCTGAATAATTTCGTGATGTGTCGTCAATACATGTGAGAAAGAGAGTGCAGCGGAGACCGATTGAATAGAGAAAAGAGAGCATATTGGCAACGATAAAAGGAACTGTTCAGTGGCGAGAGGCATCGTAGTTCGCAGGGTATTGCGGTTGCTGTTGAAATTAAGGTCCAACGAGAATGGTAGTGAGAGCTATCAGACTCACATGTACCCCGTGATCGTAGACACCTTGATAGAATTGGAGCGTGGAGCTTCTGTGCGAAATGATTGAACCGCAGAATATCGTTCAAAATGGATTTAGACTGACGTGGATCCTTGGGAGTTCCTTTGAGCTGTTGAGGGTACGACAGGGCTAACATTTTGAGTACAGATATTCGTGACCATGAGAGAAACTCACGGGCGGTACGAGCGCGGATCAACGCCCGCAACAGCGGACACCGATGGCGCTGGACCAGGGTGACTAAGGGGCACGATTCAGGACTGCAAGGAGACACCTGCCCAATATGTGACTCACCCGTGTCCACCTGAACCTTGGTACATAAAGATATCGCCAGGGCTACCTGGATGTTAAACGGTGTATCGATAGAAAAGGAAACAGACCTTGAGGCAGCGCGCCTACACAATAGTGCTATCAGCAGAAATGAACCCGCTGCTTGGACGGACGCACGAGTAGAAACTGGACGTATACGAACTGGAAACAAGATGAGAACGGAAACAATGCAGCTGAATTGCCGCACTTATGGCCACCCTCGTTTTGAAAGCTCTCCGGGTACTGCGCATCACCTCCGCTACAGCTCTACTCGTCAGAGCTCTGTCTTGCCGGGTAACGAGGCTACATACCTAGTGGACGCGTTGCTGCCATAAAATCGATTCAGGATGTTGAGCCAGGTGCGGTTAAGAAGTACGAACACGTAACGTCCATAACTCGGAAGACTGGTAAGACGTTAGAGCGCTCCGCAAGCGTATCCGTATCACTCAACTTGTTGCTGGGAGGTGCATGGTAATGATGATATGTGCCGGGAATCGCCTGTGCCGGGGTTCTGTGGGGCATTTAGAATCTACTGAACTTCAAATCCAGGGACACACTTCTTGGCTCTATACAACGGTGGCCTTCAGAGCAGCGGAAATAAAAAGACGAAATACCGACCGGGCTGCGCGACGAACATCTCGCTGAGCCGCAAGTGCTCGTGATTTTATCTGGAAAGGTTGATATCATCACTTTTGCATCTTGAATGGTTGAAAGGTTACCTTGTAAGCGTCCCAAATCGTTTTGAGCTGCTCGTTTGCTTGCTGATAATGCAGGTTTCTGCGCATCAACCCGTAGACTAAATCTTTGAGATTCCAGCCTCTTGTATGGAGCGAGTTCAAGAATCTAGAGTATAAGACGGCGCCGGTCAGAAGCCCAGATCATGCAGCTATTACGAAGGAACAGACGCGGTGAGGTCTTTGCCAACTGAGGCCTGGAGTTCTGGTTCTGGTTCGGTCTGAAGCTCGTCGATGTATCTTTGAACTTCTTCGACAAATTTCCTGTGCTCCTCGGATGTCACCAAGAGAGTGTTGTTAGCCGAAGGAAAGCTGTGGTTAGACTGAGACAGGTCAGCGACCTATTTATGGACACGGAAACCGCCCACTGACCTGCATTTCTGGGGCGCAAAAGTTCGAGAAGGACCAGTGCCAGACTAACTGCCAGTGGGAGAGGAGCGAAAGGAGGGGAATTGAGGCAGTTGAGTCCCTTTGTACTGCTTTTAAACCTTTGGGAGTGATGTGGGTCCATCCTTCGAGTCAGGAATCCGGGGATAGATCTGACACAAGGTCCAGATAGCCCTAAACTAGTTGCGACCTCAATGCGACCTTGTTGGAGACAAACAAGAGACCAAGCCCAATATAGAAATCACGTGCACTTGATCATCATTGCATTGTCAATGTCAGCAATTGCCAACGCTCAGCGATCCGATGAGCTTGACGCACCCACAACCAGGAATCTAGGACGCACCTCAACTGCTCCGCTACTTTATGCCGGACACTGTAGCTCCAAGTGGGCCATACTCGCACCTCCGGCGCTCGGACGAGCAATTCTGGGTCGCCAATCAACCTTTCCTCCTCGCTCACGGGTACCAGCTGCGGCCACGCTACCGACCTGACTGGGTACCGTCTTGGATACTTAAGGAATCCCGCTACAACCTGCATGAGGATAGCCTTGCGATTTACTTTGTGACAAGTCTTCTGTGTCGCTCAAAACCGAGGAACTAATGAGCACACTCCAGGACAGTGTTCTCGACGCCACACGCATTCACGACGGCAGAAAGGTCATCTTGAAACGCGTCCCTAACGATGGAGATGAAGTGAAAATAATCAAATACCTCACTGCTCCTTCTGCGCGCTCAGACCCCCGAAACCGGACGATCCCACTCCTGGATATCCTTCCGCTGCCCGATAGCCCTTGGTCGTTCTTGGTTATGCCGTACTGTCGAAAGTTCAATTACCCCCCGTTCCATTGTCGCTATGAATTCCTGGAAGCTATGGGCCAGTTCCTCGAGGTTGGATTCATCCGTATCTTGGTCACATTACGGTCGCTGAACTTCTGTAGGGCCTGCAATTCATGCACGATCATAACATTGTTCATTTGTGAGTTTCGACCTCAAATTCCAGTCAAAAAAAGCTCATTTCTTTCATTAGTGATATCGCTGCCCAGAATTTGATGATGGATGAGACTCGAGTCGTCCCAAAGGGCTCGCACTTCAGTAACCCTCGCACCCATACAGGCTATTACGATTTGTTCAGTTGGAATCCTCGATGCGCGGTCGGCCCTGTGGACTACTACTACATAGACTTTGGCCTTTCATTATACTTTCCAGACGGGCAGGATACAGCTCTTCATCTGGCTACTTTGAGAACATTCCCGAACATCCCGGAGCTCTCGCAGACGGTGCCATATAATCCATTCAAAGTCGACATCTTTCAGCTGGGCCTCACAATGCATAAATTGATCGACGTATGTTACTCCATTATCTTTCACGATGCGCTTGTAAAGCTCTTTCAGGCGTATCTTGACCTCGAGGACTTCCGCCCGGTCGCGGATAATATGACTGCCACCGATCCGAACCACCGGCCGACGCCTGCGGAGGCATTATCACAACTTCGTGCCATTTCCACTACAATGGCGCCTCCCAAGCTCAGGGAACAAATCTGGGAGAAGGACACTGGGCTGTGGAAGAAGGTGTCCCGTGCTGTCCTTGGCGGTTATCGGTACGACTACCTCCCATAGAAAGATTATGTCTTGGCTCTGCGGTCATCCTTGAAGCAATGTCATACTTGAGCGCCATTTCCTTTCAAGGGACTTCAACTTGAAGCGCTGAAGGGTGACCATATACATGTGGCAACCTCAGGCGCAACCGGATATGTTCCATGTATATTCTGGGCACAATGTGCTGCCTGACGCGCCTAATTATCAATTGAGCGCAAGGTGGGTGTCAGGCTGCGAGAACCAATTATTCCAGATCAGGCGTGCGAAATCTCGAATGACTCCGTTCTCGATTTCTCAGCCCTGAAGCCCCTTTTAGAGAGATCCGCCGTGTGAAACCTGGGATATAATCATGGATTTTCTCTCGCAGTCGAGTCGAAGACAGATATCTATTCAGGCACAAACGAGAGAGAAGCAAAAAAAAACATGAATGTTTTTAAGTAAAATCACCGCGGGATATTGAGAAGACCCTCGGATCGCAAACAAGTATTTATGAATTCAAAGGGTATGAAGGGAAGAGGTATCCGACGCGCCGACCAGCGAGCGCGCCATGAGCAAAAGACACAACGAAGATTATCTCCACGAAACCGTCATCTTGTTCTCGTTCTCCCTCCACTCCTACACCGACGAGCGCTTCTCGACACTGCGAGCGACCGGCTTGTTGGGAGGCGACGCCATCTTCGCGGGCAAACGCTTGGTGGTGGCGCGGCGGAGTTTCCCCAGGCGCGCGCTGACGAGTACACGCGGCAACCCGAATCGCTGGCGTGAGGCGCCTAGGCGCGCGAGGATGCGAGCCGATCGGATGAGCATGATGGAATAAAATGTTGACAAGTACGAGCAGCCGACGTTCAAGACCAATCCGCGCGGGAGCAACAACAGCCAGCTCTACAGCCCACTATGATATCGATCAGGCTATGTTTAGAGCTGCGGGAGCATCATCTAGGCTGATCTAATAGCTCAGCCCAGGTTAGCAATAGAGATCATGAAAGGTAGTGGCCGGCAAGCGGCGGGTCACAAACAGAAGAAATAGTGTCGATATAAATTAGGTAGTACTTGTATGTACAGCTTTGAAAGTTGAAAAAAAGTGTGAAGGTGGTAGAGATGAGGTGGGCTTGAGGCCTGGGCCCTAGTCTCTCAAGACCGTAACAGACACTATAATCATCAGGAAAACCCGGAAATACTAATTGGTGGGATTTGGTCATAATTAGTCCTAAAAAGATGATTGGCAAAGATTAGGACAGTTTAGCAGATTGGCTATGTCCCTGCGAATTAGGATCATATTCGTCCTAATTAGCGCTAAATGTGACTAATTACAAGATTTTAGGAAGCTTTGAGCGTGTTTTAGATTGGACTGGAACAGCTTTCGTCGATTTGTATGGCTCACATTGGAGGGAAGGGTATGGAATAGAATATATTCAAAATTCCTATGTCAAGACAAAGTTGTGCTGATAGCCACTATAACTTCCAGCGTCCCATCCATCAACAGCACAACCCCCATCCAACAGTGGGCACCAAAATGGCTGCGACGTCACAACAGGCAAGAAGCATCGGACTGCCCGGACGATCAGCAATATGACAAAATAAACGGAAGGTCTGCACATACCGAAGAGAATACACATCGGGGATGCAGAGTCTGCGAGAGCGCATACAGTCTGGGCACGGGGTAAGTTCAGCCGAATCGGAGTGCGCGGCACGCTCGCTTACTAGGTTGCAGGGTGTTAGGGCGGAGGTCGAGCGCCCGCGGGGGCAGCGCGCTCCATCCGAGCGCTGTGGGCCGTCGAACACCTGCGAGATTGGGTGAGCGAGTTTTTTTGGATCCGAGCGCGCGGAGTTGCTTACGAGATTGGGGTGTGGCAGCGTCCAGCGCATGGGCTGAGTTTGGCGAGCGCAAGCTTGATGCGCAAGGGAGACGAGCGCGGTGCACTCCGTGCGCTGCCTCGGCTCGATGCGACGGGCAGCGCGCGGAGGACGGGTAGGGCTTGACGCTGTGCGCCCTTGGACGCCGCCGACGGATCCGGCGTCGAGCGTGGATGCTGCGAGTTGGACGCGCGCGAGGGAGGACGGAGGCGCCGCATGTTCCGCGTTCCTTGGGCTCGGCGGATAGCGTGCGGAGGGCGGGCGGGGCGCATGTCGGCGCTTGTTTCGAGCCCGGCGGCGGGATGCGGTGTGAAAGGAGTAAGCAACATCTCTAAGTAAATAGAGCTGCCACGCACGGAGGATGCAAGGGCGCACGGGCGGCACACGGAGGGCGCACGGGCGGTATGCCGGCGCTGGCTTTTAGCCCAGCGGCAGCTGCATACTAGATAAGTGATGTGGACCGGCACATGATTCTAAATTACTGCACGAGCAGGAGGAGGGGAGGGTGCATTACTCTCACTCGGCTCAACGCCACAGAAGGGGAAGCTCATCGGAGCTGTCGGCCATAATCGGACTTCATCGATGCTTCATCGCTTTCGTCCTGGCAGCGCCGAGAGCGCCGTCCGGGCCCGGCGTGTCTGTTCAGACCAATGTACTTACACAGCTACCTAACACTGTCTTTAAAATTCAAGTCCTCATCAACATTTCTGAAAGAGAACGATTTAGCACGAGAAACCTGAGCGACCTTCTCAGATTGACGCTCATCGCTCATCGATCATCCCCAACTCGTCCCTTGATAAAACAAACTGGCTATATTCACAGAAAACCGTAGTCTCTATGTGCTCTTGGAGATCCTGGCGTATCTCGAGAAATTCTCGTGCGGCAGCGGTTCAATGCGGGACGCAACGCCGCGATCTAGGCTGAGCGCTGAGTGGCAGCGACGCGTCAACCCGCCCCCGACGTGGCAAATCTCAGTGGCTGCCCGGGCGGGTTTGCGCTCCTAGCGCTAGGATCGTTCGCGCATTGGGTGTGCAGCTCCGATGGAGGGGCGCGACACAGACATGGTGTCGTGTTTCTAGCTGGGCCCGGATGAGACAGTGGACGTGCAAAGCGGAGTGGCGGGCGCACGGACGGACAGCGAAGTGGCGGGCGCACAGACGGACTTGCGCGCGCTGCAGCGGCTCTGTGACGCGCGCAAGCGAGAAACATGGCGATGTCGGCGCCAGCGTCAGCGCCGGGCACGAGATCCCGCAGCCATTTGACTGCGCGTGACGCGTAATGGGGACTTGGAGCAACGATTCGTTGTCGAGAACCTCACGCTCTCGGGCAGCACCTCTTCCCAAACGTCGTCGAAATCGAGATGCACAAACTCGTGTGCTTCAGCCCGTACGCCGCCAAGGCCGCGGGCGACGCGTCGACGCAGGATTTCACGTACAAGTTCTCGGAGGTGCGCGCGGACATGCGCGACGTGGCGTTCTCGTTCCGCGCGAATGCATGGCCAATCAAGATGCGCGACTCGGGGCTGGCGGACGTGGTGCTCGGCATGGGACTCGAGGTGTGTTTTGTCCTTCCAAGGATTTGGGACGTGGCTGACGGATGGGGGATTCGTGGGGTGCAGGCGACGGTGACGGTGACGTCGTCGGAGGACACGCGCCGTGTGTTCAACGTGTGCGCGTGCGCGCCAAGGTCGGGTAGCTGAAGTTCCGTGTCCAGGACTCGAAGCACAATTTGCTGTATAAGACGCTGAAGCCGCTCGCGGCTCCCAACTCGCGACGCGGCAGTTCAAACGTTCAAGAGGCACGCGAAGAAGGCGTTGGAGACGTTCTCTCGTGGGCAAGAATAGAGCGGGATGAACTGCAGGGTGTTTGAGGTAGAGATTAAATAGTTTCTCAATGCGTAGAGCTCGCGCAGAGGAAGAGCGGTCGAGCTGAGTCATTGTTTGGATCGGCCTACAGAGCCATACACTTGATCCGAATCACCGTCCCCCTGCTCGCTTGCCGTTTCGAACCTGTCAGCTGCCAGATCTGCAGCTTCGCCTTCTAGTCGAGTAAGAGTAATGCAGTATCTTCCCCGAGCAGGAGGGAACAACGCCATCCGATGTGTGGCGGCACACGCTTCAAGAACCGCAGAGCTGGAGACGGCGGGTTTGAGTTAAGTGGGGGCGGCCAAAGACTGCGTGAAGGCGCTAGAAGGTGCCGCAACGGCCACGAAGGATGCTGAAGAATGGGGGGAAAAGGGAAGAGAGATGCGCTGGCAAGCTGTCAATAAATAAGCCACTAGGTCACGTGATGTTTCAGGCTGACAGCGGGCGGTGATCGGCCTCGGTGAGTTCCGGGCCGGGCTTGACTTGGAGTTTATCTTGCTCAACCGCTCAAGTCAACGATGCAATTTTGAGGGATGGCTTTCTGGTACACTCACAGATAAACAATCAAGTGTAAGAGATACTCTGACAAGTTGATCAGCCAAAGACAAGTGATATTGGGTTGAGACACATTAGGAAGGTTCAGAACAGAATACTTAGCTGTACTGTGATGATACTTCCATCCAAAGCTTCGTAATCTTTTCGAATAGAGATGTATTGCATTGCTGAGCATACAATGCTGTACTCTAAGCCACTCTAAATATCCTAAGCCTTCCCAAGGATGGTTTCCCGTTAGTGGTCGGAAAATGCCGGTGTCACGTGTTCACGATGCGAGACAGTGGCATAGAACCCTGCAAGGGTCCTCGTCAAGAAATTTTGATAAATCTTATTCATTGGAGTCATTTAATACATTCCTGGCTAGGGTACAGTACTCTGGGGTAGCTTAGGGAAAATTAGGTCAAATTGGTTGATTTTGGTTGATTTTAGGCAAGGGCCGCTAATCCGGCCTAATTTGGTCCCAATTATGAGATCGGGTTTTTCCTGATGATTTTACCACCAGCTCGTACCTTGCTCATTATAGGTCAGCCCGGGATACTCGCGGACGCCGAAGAGTGGGTCAAAGGCGGACAAGTGCCTCATTATCATCTAACAGGCCAAACATAATTTCATCGTGCATAATAGAGTGCAGACATGGAGGAGAACTGTGCCAGTGTAAAGCGTGGCAATTCTGTGTGGGTGAGTGCACATGTTGCCGGATGCAGAGGCTCTTTGCCTCCACATATGAGAACTGAACGTTGAACCCTGACTTGAGTTACACCTAAACTTTGTAGTGTGAGCGCGGGCGATTACAAGTTCCTTGGCATAGCTGAGACCGAAAAGTAGTGTAGGTATTCTTTGTGCGGAGTCAAGTTAGGTAAAGACTTGTACATGTACGCGATGCGACTCGGACTGAACCCGGGACGGGCTGCTTCCCGCCAATCGCTGGTCCACAAGTATTACACAAGCCTAACAAGTTGTAGCGCCAAACTCAGAGAAAGTCCTTGACACTCCTTGTTGAGCAGGGCTCTTGCTCCCGCACAGATATGCTGAACTTGCCGGTTAGAGCCGCGATTTGACTCCGCCCAGTGGAGATGCCAGCGTTCTTGCAAGTGTGGCAGGATGCGTGGCCGAAAAGATAATTAATCATATTCAAGAAAGAAGTACACACCTGTACTTTGCATGCACCTATCACAGGTGCACCTCGAAGGCAAAGAGGATGCATGTGATACTGTGCTATAGCTTAGTCTCTCCTAGACAGACACTTCAACAAAACAAAGCTCATACCTCACTTGTTGAACGTACGAGCCTGAATACTAGGTCTCTGTGCAACTCCGCAGGTCCTTGCGCGTCGCTCCGGGTAGTGACGTGGTGGACGTGGTCACCGCTGGTGCACTCCTCGCGGCGATGCGACACCGAAACAGGCGCGTGTGGCCCGCAATCACCCACCCACGCGTGGGCGGGGCGCAAACTGAGCTCGCGCGCGTCAGCGACGTGTCCTACCTCCGTTGTGTGGTGTGTCGTCTGCATTCCTGCCACTCGGCGCAGGTCCTACGCTCAATTCCACCACTGTGAGGCGCAGAGCGTGAGGTCGGAAGAGAGGAGGAGTTATATACCCGCCGCTGGAAAGTTCGCTGGCGGCCACCACTGGACACCGGTGGCCATCGGTGGACATTGGCTGATGTTGATGGACACTGTATACCAATGATACTGCCGAGATCCATCAATCACCAGCGGTGTTCGCCGGTCTGCCGGCCCCATTTCTATCGGATTCCAGTGGTTTTCAGTGGAGATTGTCAGAGAATCGAAAATCTAAGTCTTCATTTTTTGTCTTTCTGAATAGGACACCGGTCCGATTCAGTGCGGATTAATGAGTCAGGGGACTGAACCACTTGATTGAGCTTCGTGACCTTTTCAGGTTCCCAGCCAACTTACTTGCTTAAGTGGCGACATAATCATCTCGCACATCGTGTCGTAGACCACATACATCCTGCGCCACTGGGAAATAATTGGTGGATGGATAGTACACTCCCCCTGAAAACTCATTGACAACTAGGAACGGTTGTAAACCTGGAACCAGCGGAGACGGAAATTTGAAACCAGTGAAATCCACCGGATCCCACTGTTTTCCGTTGGACATAGGGCGGGCGGGCAGGGAGGAGGTGCGGACCATGAGCCAGTAGACCCCATCGGAATCCATTGGAATCCATCGGAATCCAGTGGATGACGGTGGTTCAACACTGGATTTCGGCAAGACACAGTGCCGACCAATGCCGATCAGACATCTTGACAGCTCCGCGTGTATTACTGGAGAGGAGGAAAGTAGCCGATGGCAGTTTGACGTGGGCGGAGCGACTGTGCCGGCCTAGCCGCAATCATGATCTTATCGAGTTTGACACCTGAGCCGGGATATCCGCTGATGCCGTGTACAGGCCGGTCATGCGCGGAGCTGGCGAGACATTGGCAATGCCATATGGATATTGCAATCCATTCCGCATATCACTGCGCTGATTATAAGTTGAAATATAGATATTCCGCCTTCCTGCAGCATACAAGCCATAATCCAGCGAGACCAGCGGAATTTTCAAGGGGGTTCGGCACTTGTGGCATGTGCACGTGAGTGGCAGATTATATAAGCCGAATCGGAGACATTTTTTGCTCCTCTACTAGCTCTAGCACAATCAGAGACTTTGTCTCTGTTTGTGAATCTGAATCTAGTAATCGTGTGCAGCACGCTGTAAGACGGAAACCCAGAGAGAAAACGCTGAGGGTCGAGTAAAACGGTGGCGGTTTCACCACGGTCTGCGGGTGGGTCGGGCAACTTTCGTGTCCTTTTAGCTGTGCCATCTGATAGTCTGATATACCGGATTTGAAAGCGCTGAGAAAGACAATGCGGGGGGGGGGGAGCAGTTGATGAGTCGTCGAAGGACTGGAAAGAGGGCGGTACAGCTTCACCAAGACTTTGAGATTGTAGAAGCTTGGGAGCCACAGATGACAAGAGCGTAGCATGCGTGGCCGTCCGTGTTGTCCGCGCGCACACACGGAAAGGAAGTCCAAGCCCAGGCGGCCGCGCGCAGATGCAGACGAGGAGACGTATCTAGTAGCCCCGCGCTCGTGCAGGGCAGCGGGGGCGCCGCCGTCCCCGTAGGCCAGAAGTCGAACGCCGTCACTGACACGCGCCCGTTCACCGGTACCAGCTGCCACTGTTTGTTCGACACTTTGTCGTTGTCGGCGCTGACGCGGACCTGTGCTTGCGACGCCTAAGTACACGCCGAGCGGATGAGAGCCCGAGTCCACGGTGGGAAGGAACGTATGAGTACTGGCTAGAGCACGAAGCAGCTAGTATGCCACAGCTCCGCTCTCCCTGCTCGCACTCGCGGCGTTTACTGCCCCCGCGGCATCCGGAGAAAACGAGCCGCCAACAGATGACGGCCAGCTCCAGAACGTACAGACAGTGAAGGCCGCGTGGCGACCATGGAGAGGACGCGCTCAGGGATTGTATGCGCTTCATTGACATTTTGACAAGAGATGCCTTGAACAGATGGAAGGTGGCTATGCCAATATTGGAAGGGCCTTTGCTCGAACTTGACCGTCGCACGTAGCCTTCCGCAAAGAAGCGTTGCAAATCAATGAGAGTGCGCTACTGTACACAAATGCCTATGTAGTCTAGTATTATCCATTCCTTCATAAAAATAACTATGTAAAGGTCCATTCCAGCGATCGTACAACACAAGCCCCCCAATACACGATCAACCTCAGCCGTCGTTATCGTTTCTCAGCTTCTTCCTCTTCGGCCTCCACCATGAGGTCTGAAGGCGCAAAATCAGCATTTATGAGCAAGGAAGCCGTAGGACACCGTACCGCCCCACACCGAAGTCTGCATTGATTGCAGTATCTGTTGTGGGTCGTCGATAGATATGGACGACTCGCGCGACTTGTAGCCGGTGATGTCGCCTGAGAGCATGCTGATGTCGCTCATCCGCCGACTGCTCCGTTGTAGTCGAGGTGTCCCCGACGCCAGCGAAACGTCCGGCGTAAAAAACCGTTGCGGCGTCGGGCTACTTGGTGTCGAGTAGCCAGCAGTCGCAATGTCTCTGGTCGTGTTCGGGGGTGTGGCGGGCATGACATCTACTACGATAGAGGGGATATCTACCAAGATGGTTAGGGCTGCTCCATGCGCAGGGAGAGTGAAGGTATGTACCTGGTTCCGAAGCCATAAGTTGCGCTTGCTTGTGTCGCAGAAAACGTCTCCGATGGGAGATGGTTTTGAGTAATGACCGGACGCGGTCCAGGTTAACGAGGTCAGTCACGAGCTTGTTAGTTTCTGTTCTGATGACGAGGTCTTTCAAGCTAAATGAAGCAGTCAGCGCCAGGATGGTTCGAGCCGAGGATGGACCAACATAAGGGCATCGCGGTCGACTATGATCTTGTGGTGGGCAAGTAGGAAAAGCATGTCCGTGAACGACATGCCGCGTCCATGGTGAGAAATGCTGGCTTCGTGATACAGTCGACTGTACACCGCCCTACGCCTCCGGATAGCGGCGTAGTCGATGGTACTCAGCACCTTCTCGAGCTTGTTCAGGTCGATGCCATCGACGACTCGTCCAGGCAAGGAATACTGCGAGTCGTACGATGGCTTGCACATGGCTTGAATGTTGGGTATACTGACTTCGACAGGGTATATTCGCGCCTCGAAGACACCGCTTAGTTTCTGTGGGACCATGTCAAAGAGACGGCGAGGAGGGATCGGCTAAGACTAACACCAAAGAAGGGAACGAAGCGACTGCGCTCGAGGTAGCCAGTCTTGGGATTGGCAAACTCCGCCCAGATCTTCTTGAAAGATCGCATCTGCGCACGCGTTATAGATTTGGAGCTGCCCGCCGTCTGGAACACATAGGAGAAGTTCTCGACGACCACACCTGATAAGATCTCAGCATCCGACGCGCAGATGGTAGTGGAACATACCAGTAAACATGTTCACGAAGATGTACTGCGAAAGGTCAGAAAGGATATAGAGAGGCAGTAGTTCCCGCACCATGCTAAGAAGATTCCAGGCGATGAAAAGAGTGAATGCCCAGTTAGCATTGCCGCAGTCAGAGTCGTCTTCCGACTGGGGATTTGTGCATCGCGGATACATGACCGCGCTGTATGAGGAGGATGAGCATTGCGAGCGTCGATGATTAGGAATAACACACTAGTCGTGCATGTACTGGTTCCAGCCCTCACTGCAATGAATACGTCAGCGACAGTGCCCGACTTCGAGAGAAGAAAGCATACCCAGTGGTAAAGAATGTGAGCATGACCAACGTCGAACCCAGCGTGCTGAAATTTTTATTGCGGCTCTCCCCCGAGTTCCACTTAGTCAGGGCGAAAACCTCGAGGAAGAGGATCCCGAAGAACAGGAACAGAATAAACCATAACGATATTAGGGAGAAGATGATAGGCAGGCTCGCCCTGAAAACGGGTCAGTCACAGCAACGACGAGCAACGGAACACGTACACCGCAGTCTTGAAGAGCTTGTTCAGATTGTTCGTACGCTCAACCAACTTGAATGCGATGCATACGAGGAACAGCTTCTGGAGCTGCTGGGTCAAGAAGCCAAAATTACCGAACCGCACGATGAGCGTTGTGATGAGGCTGCCGGCCGCAACGACCATGTCGAAGACATTCCAGCCGTTGGAACGGAAGCTCAGGATGCCGAGCCCGAACATGCGTACCAAAACATCGATGATGTATATCGACGTGCTCGCAAGGAAAAAGTCGTCTAAAACCAGAGTCAGAGGCATGCGTAGACTCCATGAAACAACTGACTTCGCAGTTCATCGACGACATGCTGTATGGAAAAGGTTTGCGACCTGGAAAGCATGTCAGTGCGCGAGGCATGATTACGGACAAGCAGACGTACATGAGGACGACGATGTGGACGATGAAGACGAATGTCATGGACCTTGCCCACCACCCGTTCTTGCTGACCGCGCGGTCATAACACCAAGCGCGAACAGCCCAAGTGGGCCTCGTCCGCGGACGCTTCGACGGCCGCTGGCGCTTGAAGAGCTTTTGCAAGTCAATCCACTCCCGTTGCGGCGCCGTAAGAAAGGCGGACCCCGTCTTGGAACTGAAGTTCCCTATAATGATACTATGGATCGAGGAGGGGTAAGTAACCATCAAACGGCTGCACCGGAATGTGCGTACCTGACAAAGAGCGTGAGGATGACGACGGCGCCGAGGAGATTGTAGATGAGGAAAAAGATGGCGTTGGCTTGCGACGTATTCGTCTGTGGCTGCTTGTTGTCGCCCGTGATACTCGTCGCGATCCCCATGACATCGACCCAGCCCTCGAGCGACACAATCTCGAAGAGGATGAGGAGCGACGAGCGAAACGAGTCAAACGAAAACACGGTCGACGGCGCGGGGTTGTCCCACACGCGCGGCGAGACGAACCCAAACGCGTCGCCGTACACGGTATTGGAGAACTCCCCCGTGCAGGTGTCGGCGCCGGCTACGCTCGTATCGTTGCACACATTCATCTTGCCGTTGAAGATGTTCAGCCCCCAGACGGCGTACGGGATCATGTACAGGATCGCGAGGATGCCTGCGTCGATGATACGCAGCGCGCCCGAGATGATGAGCGACTCGAAAGTGGTACGCATGCGGTCCATGAGCGTGATGAGCCGCAGCGCGCGGAGCGCCTTGAGCGAGCGCGTCAGGCGGCTCAGCCCGCCGATGAAGATGAGGCCCGTCGTGACATTGACGAGCAGCCCGACCAGGATGACGAGGTCGAGCAGGTTCCAGATGCTGCGCACGTACGAGTTGGGCGTGAAGAGGAACCCGTCCGCGACGATCTTGATCAGGAACTCGAGGAAGAACACGAGCCCGAACGCCGACTCGGCGATGTCGAACCACGCGCCGCGGAAGCGGCCGTGCGTGCGGAAGTAGTTGCGCCTGTACACGGGGTTGGCAATGGACTCGACGACGATGCCGCCGATGACGATGAGCAACAGCGTCACTTGGAAGAGCGGGTAGAGCACGGGCGACTGCCGCGTGCCAAAGATGCGGTCTCCGCCCGCGGGCTGCACGAGCTTCTGGCACGTCCGCCGCACGACATTCTTCTGCGAGAAGATCCAGAACGTTTTGTCGTACGAGGGGTGGTCGCGGATGAAGTCGGCCTTCTGCGCGCGCCGCTCGTACGCCTCGTCGTTCAGGTCATCCGTGTTCGCCGTCGTGGCCTCGTTGCGCACCGCCGCGAGCAGCTCCAGGTGCCGCTCCGTCTCCTCGTCCTGCGGGTCGCCTGTGGCGCCGAACGTCTCGTTCCGCCGGTGCCGCAGCGGCGCCAGTGGAATGTCGTTCTTCGACTCCCCCGCGAACAGGCGCTGCAGCGCCGTCAGGCTCTTGCTGGGGTAGTGCCTCCCCTTGCTTGTCCCACGTCCCCTCTCCGTCCCACCGGCCGCGTCCTGGTCCTCCTCCTTCGGACCGCCCGGTTCGCCAGGAATATGGTAGTCCGACACGAGGCTCTTCTGCATCGGCAGCACAAGATTCGCGGGCAGCGCCTCGACCTTGACCTCGACAGGACTTGCGCGAATCCAGCGGTACGGGTTCAGGCGGCGCAGCCACGTAACGCGCCCCTCCTGCGGACGGTGCAGCTCCCAGTACTTCGTCGCCTGCTTCCCCTTCTTTGCCTCCTCCGCGACGTCGAAGTTCTCGTTGATGACCGCGATGAACATCTGCAGCACGATGACTGCGCGCTCGTCAGTACGCCGCTGGATGATAGAGGGAAGAGGGACATACAGTTGGCGAAGAGCATCCACCCGGCGACAAAGAGGACGGTCATCGCGCTCTGGCCGAACAGCGTCTCCGCGCCGGACGTATTGTAGAGCACGTCTGTCCAGTTCTCCGACGAGAACACCTGGTACATCGCGAGGAACGCATTGAACAGCGTCCCGAAGTTCATGGTCTGGCTGCTCGCGAGGTCCCCGCGCAGGAACTGCACCGAGATGAGCGCGGCGATGAAGTTGACGATGATGAGGAAGAGCGTCATGTTCGCCAGACCGTACATGTTGCCGAACACCGCGAGCTACATCGCGAGTTCGCATGAGCATCAGACGACCATGAGAGGAGAGACAGGGACGTACCAGCAGGGGCTTCATCCGCGGGACCACGAGGATGACGCGGTAGAACCGCATGAGCTGCAGGATCGTGAACCAGGGGTAGACCGCCGAGCGCTGGACCGCGGGGATCTGGATCACGCTCGTCCCCACCGCGAGCCCCAGGTCCAGCCAGTTCTGGCCCGGCCCCCGGACGCCCTCCGCGCGCTCCGCGCGCTTGACAGCGGTGACCCCGAGGAACGCGCGCCAGTCGGGCAGCGCGGCGAGGATGCGCAGGAGGATCTCGACGTCGAACGCCGCGGTGATGACGAGCTCCGCGCGGAAGAGCAGGCGCTCCTGCCCCGCGCTGATGTTCGGCGTGCGGGTCGCCTGGAGGGCGAGGCTGGCGAGCGCGAGCGCGACGAAGAGCCAGTGCGTGTACCGCACGATGGCTGCAGCGAGGTTTGAACGCTGCGGGGCTGGACGGCCCGCGAGCGACCAGCCGTCATCGTCGTGCACGTCTGAAGGCGGCTCTAGCCTAAGGGACGGCGAAATCAGTCCGGGTCAAGAATAAGACGGGGGCGGCGCACGTGGTGGCACCGAACGCGCTCTTCTTGGTCTCGGCGCGGATGGCGGAGAAGGTGTTGGTGATCACGGCGACGAAGAGGTTGATGAGCCAAAAGTTGAGCACGACGACACAGAGGATGAAGAAGATGCACACGACAAAGTATTCGGAGTCGATCATCGAATACATGAGTGGCGACCACTGCGTCACTCGTCAGCCAGGATTCCTGAGAGAAACGAAGCACGCACCCCGTTCGCGGACGCGACAATGATCACCTGCAGCGCCGAGAAGTATATTGTATCGAAGCTCTCGACGCCGGTGTACGGATTCTCAGCCTCCTGGCACGTCTGGCCCAGCGGGCAGATGTAGCCTTTGGCGTCCAGCGAAGGCTCGCCGTTGCTTTGGAGGTAGCCCGTCGTGTTGAGGGACACCGGGTCGATGTGCCCCCCGCAAAACTGCCCGGAAAGGTTCGTCGGCGGCTCGCCCAGCGTCGCGGCGAGGACACAGGTCCGGCGCAGCGAGCCCTTGAAAGCCTGGACACCGATGATGCTGAAAAGCACCATCGCGAAGAGCACGAAGTACGCGACGCTCGCGAGCAGCGGGCGCGCCGTCTTGAGGCTGTTGAGGATCGCGGTCGTGCCGGAGGTGATGGTGAGGAGGCGGGCGGTGCGAATCGCGCTGATTGCGCGGAAGATGCGGATGTGGTGCGCGCTGCGCTCGATGCCGGCGGTGGCGAGCGCGAAGGACGCCCAGAACGCGACGATCGCGAGCGCGTCGATGCGCGACCAGCTGTGGCGCAGGTACGGCGCGTTGCGGCGCGTCTGGTCGGCGGCGCTGGTGATGCTGAGGCGGAAGGGGAGCGCGAGGGTCTCGGGCGCCGGGCCGCTGGTGCCTGCCTTCTCGTTCGCGGGGAGCGCGAGCGAGCGCGCCTCGGGGTCGAACAGCAGGCCCGAGACGCAGATGCGGGCGCAGGCCTCGAGCGTGAAGATGATGAAGAGCACGAAGAGCGCGTAGTCCTCCCAGGAGTGGAAGTAGCCGACGATGCGGTCGGGGGCGTTGTCGAGAGTGAGTGGATGGGAGGACTGGATGGTCAACACGACAGCATTAAAGATGATCAAGAGCAAAATAATGGGCTCCGTCCAGGGATACACAAGGAAGTTGAAGCAGAGCAGCCGAAGCGTGCTCGTCGGGCCGAGGAAGCCCAGGGTGCGGCCGCGGATGGGCAGAGTCTGCGCAAGGTCGGGCAAGTGATCGTCGTCGTCCTTCTTGTCGTCCGGAAGGCGTTCGAGCCCCACGGACGCCATATTGACGACGCGCACCGATGCGCGGCGGAGGTTCTGGGACACATGCTTGATTGCGGTCCCCGTCTTTTTCAGCGGAGAGGGCGACGTGCTGTAGCGCAGAGTCCGTCGTCGCCGTGCGGCATCCCGATCTTCTTCCACTGCCGCCGTCAAGCGGTCCGCGTCACCGTACAACGAGGACGCGGTGGAAGGCCCTGCGAGCGAGGCAAATGCGTCGTCCGCTGGAGGCGTGCCATAGCGCACAGACTGGGTGCTGGCGCTGGCCCAGGGGTCCTCTTGGGAACGAAACGGGTCGTCGGTGTCGGTGTCCTGGCCCCAGCTGTTCCGTTTCCGGGTCGGCGACGGCTCCAGCGAGCGCGATGGGCGGACAGCCGACGAGCTGTGGCCATGTAGCGACATGGAGGTGAAGGAAAGGTCGGTTTTCTGGTATCACACGCGCCGTGATGGTATAGCAACTGCGTGATCCGTCGGTGGATCTTCTCTCTCTGCTTCTGCCTTCGTCTGCACTCCTCAGATCTGCTCTAATGCTACCCTTTAACACCTAAAGACTTGGTCAAGACCCTTGTGGCACTCGAAGAGCGAGGGACATCCATTCCAAGGGAGCCAAGCCTCGAAGCACGACATTCGCGAGCAATATCCGGGATAGTTGGTCTCGGAGGGCTAAGAAAGGCTAAGAATTCGTTGAGAGCAGCCTCAAAACGATATACGGTCCGAGGTGAGTCATTTCCATCACAGAGACTCAGAAGAAGCGTCCGCGAGCGGCCTCCGCAGGACAGCCGAACCGATGACAGGCCGCGTATTCGCATCACTCGCGCTGGGCGTCGGCCTGGTGCGGCGCGGGCGCGCCAATTGCGACAACTTGAAGAGCGGCCCTGGCTATGGTGATAGCATCCAGCTGCGTTTGCCCTCCATTGTTTCCGAGTCGATGTGCTCTCTGGATCGGGAGCTGGTCAAGCATCCCAGATGCGCTGGGGTCGAATTCGGCCGGAAGCCTGTCCGAAGCTCTGCTTGATGAAGTTGTACTTGCGCTAGCCCATCGGACGTCCTTTGAACTGCGAGGCGAGCTACATATCATTCTACTTAATCCGATACAGACAAGCCCAAGTTTCACTTACAGCTCCAAGATGCGTCAGATTTCGAATCCTCCCGCCCTGGGCTCTGCCAACCTTATCTTTACTGATGCCAGCAAATCCTATTTGTCAAATATCTGTTTAAAGTCGTTGGATTCAAGAGACTGTGGCAGTGCGCAGTGTGTGCGAGTGAGTGCGCAGTGGCTGTACCTTCACTTTTCTCTTCTTTCCCCAATTTCCCCGCGCAATCCCTGCGCTACTGTCTCGCCCTCGGCCTCTGGTGCCTTCCACCTCCCTTAACCTGCTCACTGCCTATACTTACGTTGGGGGCGCGCGCGACGACCCAAAGCCTCCTGGTCGTCACTATGTCGGTGAGCAACCCTCGTCCCTCGATCCCTCTTCCCCGCCCCACCTCCGTTATGATTACACCTTAAATTAGACTACGAGTGCTCGTTGCACCACGAGTTGACAACCCCTACATATCTATGTAGCTGAGCCTTCCCTCTTCCCCTTATCTTCTCTGCGTGCGGTCGTATCTCCTGTTACTGACCCGTTATATCCTTTTCCCAGGTCTCGAGGATAGTCTGAAGCTCCAACCCCAGGTCTCAAAGAATGTGGTCGACGGATAGAAGATGTGGGCTGCCGGGTGAGTGCTCGAGTCAGCGCTCGTTCATCAACACTCTTTGTTCTGTAGGTATCATTCATTATACATATGCCTTTTTGCTGGGACGTCTGCGGCATATTTATGCCATCCTCACGGTTGAACTGGGTCCTTCGGGACTACTACGTTAGTGCAAATATCTGCGTCACGCTGGGAGGAGGGTTGGGTCCAGGGTTGCAGTTGGGCCATCCTCCCGAAGTTTTGAACGAATGTCAGCTTCGTCCCGACCTTTCGCGAACTTCAGGCCGTCCCCC
Organism: Mycena belliarum; assembly: GCA_029282135.1. Lineage (NCBI taxonomy): Eukaryota > Fungi > Basidiomycota > Agaricomycetes > Agaricales > Mycenaceae > Mycena > Mycena belliarum. Next base: position 145,866 of record JARJCN010000066.1, read on the forward strand.
GTTGACCCTCCTTTTTCTTCTCAAAAAATGTACGCTGCCACTCCCGCTCCCATCACCGAGTCAGACCGCGGGTTTGTGCAGGCACGCACGGCCACACAGTGTGGCGCTCATCCTTTTTAAGTTGATGTTTCGAGACGGCGGCGTGATTCCAGTTCTCCGTCGTTTCGTCGTCCCATGGCTAGCCCCCCTCCCTCACCCGAGATCCACGATGCAGCGAAAACGCTGGCAAGCGTCGTCGCCGCCGGATTACAAGACAAACTCAATCCTCTCGATCCAACATACAGCGATGAGGAGAGTTGCGTGACATTGCTTAGCCGCCATCCAGATCTGTACTCCTTGGTGGAACATTGTCGCGCTACCAAGGATTATGCTGCTCTTCCCTGCCATCGTGCGTCTCTTCTCCCTGAGCTAGACTCTCTTAATGGTTCAACCAGCTTCGATACGACGAACCAAGGAAAAAGACAAGCTCCGTGCATTTCTTGACACACTCCGCCCTGCCCTGGTGAATTACGTCGACGGCATCGATGAGTTCACTCGTTGGACGCCTGATCCATATCTTGAGGGCGACGCCAGCATCGTGGCACACTTAGAGTCTCTGGAAATTCCAGCCGTGGGGAAGAAGCCCAGTCTCCTGATTCATGACCTCGGACGATTTCAAACCGAACCCAAACTCAAGAACCGTGTCGATGGCATTTTTCGAAGAAATTCGACCACGCGAGTGATCTAGTCCTTGCCTTGTCGCCATCTTATCCTCGTTGCAGCTTCCTTGTGAACACCTCGGGCTCCGGTAAAACAAGGCTGTCGTTCGAGGGCCTTTGCTGTCACTGGGGATTTTATTTCATCGTGGCCCGTGACGGGAACAACCTTGGATCAGCTGATATTGGATCGGGGCTCTACGAGACACTTGACTCGCGCACAGACTTCCAATGGTACCTTCCTTCCGAAGGGTCCCTGCGCTTTTCAACGTTGTTAGCGCGAAACATCAGAATCACAGATGAAAGGTTTAGTCTGGTTCTACTCGCGCGCTTGCTTATCTTCCAAATCTACTCCGAGATCATCAAATTTAAGGGCATCGCTGAAGGGCATAAGCTCAGGTGGCTCTTGTTTCAATTGCTTCCACGGCTTCCGGGACACTTCAGTCACGACATTTTAGCGGACGCCAAGTCTCGGGCAATGCAGCTATCCCCGGAGGAACGGCAGGATCTCATGGCGATTGCGTTTGAAAAACTGCGAAACATCTACGGCGATCAGTTCCACCTGTTCTATGTCTTAGACGAAGCTCAGCTGGTTTCACGAAGACACACCGACGCATTCCGATCCGAAGGAAAACCGTATCCGTTACTCCGCGAGATTATCCAGAGCTGGGGCAGCAAAGCGCGGCCCCAGGAAACCTCGTTCGTTGTCATTGGCACCGATATTCCCAAGGATGGCTTTGAATCCGCGAAATTTGTGGCGCCCGCTCGTTGGTGTTCGGACACAGGCGGCTTCGACGACGAGGACGAGCATGAGCGCTACGTATCGCAATTTCTCACACCCAGCTATGCGTCCTCGCCGGCAGGGAAGATGTTCGTGAAGCGCGTATGGACCTGGTGTCGTGGAAGGTACTGTTTTTGGCCGGATCTAAATACCCTCGGGTTCATGATTTTACAGATATCGTTCAACAGATGCTCTGCTCAAGGCCTTACTACAGGACGTCTGCAGAACTCCGCACAGGCTGCTGAATGATTATATGGAGCTAACGACAACGCACCGCCCCGCGGACTACAAGGAAGACGAACTGTCTCGTTCTCGTATCAATATCAATTTATGCGAATTAAGCCCAGCTTTCTTTAGCGATTGTAAGTATAGCTTCAGTCTCGGGGTGGAGAAGGTCTTACGCGCTTTCAGCTCCACTGCTCAGGACGACAGTACAGCAAGTTTTGTTCCACTACCTCGCGACAGCGAAACATCCCGCTCCCTTCTCCGAGAACATGACTCCATTGGTCTCTGCGGCATTCGGCCGCTTCGTCGACACTGAGCTAAACCAAGTCGTCATGGACGAGCCTATGTTTCTCATTCGAGCCGCAAAATGGCTCTGTGAACCTGTCGAATCCGGACTGGTTTCCCCGCGCACATGCTTTGCGGTACTCCGGAATCATCAGGCAGATGCTACTTCCAAATCTCTGGCCAGCTTCATGGCATTTTATCTGGCGCTCGTCTTCGAGCATGGACAGGAGCTGTCGACTGTCTTCTCCTTTCCCCTTGATAAACAGGAGTGGATGGACCAAACCGCCGAACTCATTGCATTCGTCGGAAACGATGCATCTGCCGTAGACCCCCGAACTTTCACCGTTGCAAGTCCCAACACCCTTGCCGGAGTGGAATCGTGGCTCGATGACACGAAGGGAGATGCCTTCTGTTTGACAAGCGCCGAGGACCCCGAGATGATCTTCAATTTGAGGTTGGGTAAGAACAGATTTCTTCGTGTTATCCTCCACTCGGTCGTTGCCGAAAGGGACGTCCAAGGGGATGGACTCGAGATCGTCATGTCCAAGCTTGCTTCCGAAAGAATCTTTTGCGATGAAGTATGTTTCGATTTTATCCTGGTTGCCTTATTGAACGGCGAGCAGGAAGGCGAGACCGACAATCTGCGGACCAGGGTGGTTGCTAAAATGTTCAATGCCGCGCTCCCCGATGGCCCTTTCGAGGTTCTCCGAGTCATCGCGTCTTTTCCTGCGAAGGCGTTCTTGAAAACACTTCGCTCCAAGCACCTCTTGCCGGCCGCCAATCTCAACACCGGATATTTCCGGCGAGCAACCCAATCCATTCCCGTGTCGGAGCTTCGTGAGATGCTCATCACTGCTGTGACAACGGGCAAACGAAAGAGAGTCGCGGCGGAGCCTACACCTCCGCCTGAACCACCCCGCAAGCATAAGAAAGCTAGGGTCGAGTTGGATCTGCCGAGCTCGCCAGCTGCGCGCACGCGCGCACGCAAAGGGAAGAAAAAAGCTTGATCGTTCCCTTCGTAGCAGCTATAGTATATTCTACGATGTTCGTAATCTATTCGTTGATATTTGTGCACTACCTTATCCGGGCATCGCTTCTCGTCTTCCTGCGACGACGCATCTGGAGAAATTCAACCTTTTTTTTTTGCGCTGTGCCGATCTTGATCCGCATTGGCTTCTTTCAACGAGCGACACAAGCCATTCATTTGCCAGCTGTTCTCGGGATGCTAATCGCTGTTGTCACAACAAGAAAACGGAAGCGACACTATATTTGTTTCTACTTACTGAGACTCCAGCAGTTGAGCCCACCGGCAAATGCTGACCCGAGCCATTGTCGGCGCGGCCTACCACGATTTGGGTGTAAGCTTTGTCTAGCTCTGAGCCATCTGTTCCATTCGCGAGCCCGAGATAAGTATGCTGGCTTGAGCAGTCCTACTTACTCGGTCTCAGCAAGGTCTCAGATCTCACTGTCAGTGCGACTCTTCCTTGACTCTTCCGCCCATACTTAATCTTATCTGGTTATTCACAAACAGATTTCTGTTTGTGCTTAGAGTACCTAAAATGTCGCCAAGATGGACATGTGACTTTCTTTGCACATCTTTGTCCAAAGCAGTGTCGTCGTCATCTTGTAACTTACTGACGGCCTCCCTGCACAGCATCCTCTCTAACATTGACTGGGACCCCTTCATGCTCATCAACTTCATCCCGCTGTATGATTTATTTGTGTCTCGTTTCTTACCCAACCACAGTCTGGATTCAATGCCCATCACTCGGTCTATCCGGCGCTTCAACGGTGCGGGATCATCCATGTCTTCTCAAACAAATTATCGCAGGGTTCCCCACTGGCAAGTCGTTAGCCATACAAATTCGCGCGCCTGCATATATCTCTGACAGGCTCCAATACAGCATTTACCAGCGGCAGGTGCGTGAAAACTCAAGACGAGCTGAACAGCTTAGCGGCGGGGCGTGTTGGGAAAGAAGACGACCCAGAACACAATTTAGTATGAGTGATGGCACTGTGCCAACACTGCACAGTAGGGCAGAACAGATATGTTGAGCTGCTACCACCGGACAAGTTCAACACAGTCATCAGTATGCATGCCCCTAGTTGACAGAACTTGACACGACCTAAAATCTACTACTAAAATGTCTTTATGAATACAAAAGAAAAACATCTGCTGTTCTGTTTGTGACCCGCCGCTCGCCGGCCATTCCCTATCATCTAATACTGTTGGAGTTTGAGGCACTCGGGCACATGACCGAGATGGCCGAGGTCAGCCTCATTAGGCTGACTGAGCATTACCTCGGCCATCCCTCGGTGATGACTCATAAGTCCCGGATCTTTAGTATAAATACAGTAGATTCAGAGGGAGAATTCCCCACGAGCTTGTACCACCCGCCCTCACGGGCATCGTGTAAATCTTATATCTATTGAACCGAATATCTGAGTGACATAAGGATCGAAGTCCTTGAAGCACAAAATCCAACACAAGCTCGTAGATTTACACGAACTATCACTATCATCCTCTGACTATCTCGCACTACTCCGAAATGACGACCAACACAAATTCGCTCTTATCCACTGTGCCGAAGCTGACCCAATCCAATTATCATGATTGGAAGTTTGCCATGACCATGGTACTCCGACGATCCGGATGCTGGGACATTGTGAACGGCACCATCTCTAAGCCATCGACGAGAGATGCAGCAGAGAAGTGGGAGATGAAATCCGAGCATGGTTTAACTGCCATTGGTCTGACTGTCGGAACAGATCAGTACCAGTACATCCAGGATGCAACGACGGGACCAGCTGCCTGGACTGCATTATCAAAAATATACGAAAAAAATAGCAGAGGGAACCGTATCGCTTTGAAGAGACAATTTTATGGCTACGAGCACGACACGAACAAGCCTATCCAGGACTATATTTCTGGTATCCTTGGGCTTGGCACCAGGCTCAGGGCCATTGGAGTTAAACTGGAGGACAATGACATTATGGATGTCCTGCTGTTCAACTTGGACTCGGAATGGTCAAACATTGCCGCTGCTCTCTGCGCAACGACGGATGACTTGGATGCAATCTCGGATATCACCGGAGCACTACTCGATGAGGAAGGCCGCCGAGGCGGACCGATCGAAACTGCTGATGTTGCATTGCATGCCGCCGCAGTTTGCAGTAATTGTAGGAAGCCCGGTCATTCCAGGGCCCAATGCTGGGCTAGAGGTGGCGGACAGGAAGGCCACAGGAAATGCTTCAAGTGCCAGAAAGAAGGGCACTTAGCATATCAATGTCCCGAGGAAGATAACGAGAACAGCGCGAACTTTGGCTCTCAGTTCTGAAAGCGGAACTTGAGCTGAATGGTGTAAGGATTAGGCAGGACTATATTGGAAGCAGACGAAATGAAGCCGTAGCTGGATTGTTTAATCCGAGCCCGTTGAGACATAATAACAGGGTTAACCCTCGGATTAATTAATCATTGAACACTGATTAATGACTGGTGATTAATCATCTGGACGGTTTCAACGGAACCGGTTGAACAGGGAAATTTTATTTTCCAAAAAACAACTGCCCATGTCAAGAGTCGAACCCATTATGAGGTTGGCCACAAGTTAGGCAGATATCGATCATACCATTACACTAAACTGTCCATGGATGGAGAACCCTTATATGCATATTGGGGAGCCGTCTTTCCTTCATCAACCGAAAGTGGTCGGTGAATCAACATTCAAGCTGTGTGATTTCCAGGCAGTAATTGGGTACTAGGGTTTTTCCTTCTTCTTCTGGCATACTATCTGGTTCATAACAGCAATTAGACTCCAAGTGAGTGAGCAGTCTCCATGGTTCATGTATGATGTAGCCAAAACACTTTGTGGATGAACTGGGTGACTTTCCATACATGTAAACAATTCTGCGGGGAACATTTCCGTTCATTTTGGCCAGAAGGTAAGGGATGTTTCAACCTAGAAAGAATTGTAGACCATCCTACTGCCCATCGGAATGTGTTCCAGCCCTTATAGAACATTGGTAGGCAGTTTGGATTCTTTATCATATGTTGTGGAAAGCGCAAAGAAAATGCACCCTCTGATAGAAGAATTAAATACCTTCAAGCTGATCACATCAGTGGGACTCTCAAACCAGCTCGAGGAATATTTCATGCTTATGGAACCAGCTCGAGGAATATTTCATGCTTATGGAAAGTCACCTACTCACACCTATGAATATTGATCCCTGATTATGCCAAGATTAAACACTTTGACTTGTGTGGCCACATTCTCATAACAGCCAGCATGTAACTTGATAATCATGATTAGACCAGTTCATTGATTAAACAGGATTATTGTCTATATCCTTGAACAGATCAGATCTGAGCAAACTCCCTGAATCTCTGAGTGCCTTATCCTCAGTGAGTCTATTTGTTTGTCCATTTAATCATAGTTGCCCAACTGAATGCCTATGAGGGCCACTGAGACTAGAATGGCTGATGCTATGGGGAAGCACGACTAGACACTGACTTCAGTGTCAGGCCTGTTGAGTGTCCCACATGGTAGCTTACCTGCAGCATATACAACCAATATTTCATCTGCCTCCCATGATCCTATAGTCTAATGGCTATTACTACCTTTGACGATCTAGGAATGTTCTCAATTGGTCTCCGGTTCGACTCTCACTGCAGGTTAAGTTTTTGTGTTTTCGTTTAACACCGCTTGACCCTGTTTAAACACGGTTTAAACCGTTCCCGCCGATTAATTAATCCGAGGGTTAAACCTGTTATTCTGTCTCAACGGGCTCGGATTAAGCAATGCAGCTAGGGTTACTGAAGACGAAGACGACTCCCGATCGAACTCGGGCGTGAACAAGCACAAGAAGACTTTCGATTGAACTCGAACGTGAACATGAACTGATCCGATCGAATTCGGATAGGGTTGGTTTGATGGCCGACTTGCAGGAGCTCGAAGCTCAAGGATATTGATGAAGATTGAAGTAACGAGTATTTAGGTAGCGGTAATGTGCCGATTGAGAGGGAGTGTTGGAGTTTGAGGCACTCGGGCACATGACCGAGATGGCCGAGGTCAGCCTCATTAGGCTGACTGAGCATTACCTCGGCCATCCCTCGGTGATGACTCATAACTCCCGGATCTTTAGTATAAATACAGTAGATTCAGAGGGAGAATTCCCACGAGCTTGTACCACCTGCCCTCACGGGCATCGTGTAAATCTTATATCTATTGAACCAAATATCTGAGTGACATAAGGATCGAAGTCCTTGAAGCACAAAATCCAACAAATACATTCCCAAATGGATCAAAGGTCTCCGGTCCATCCCGACTCGGATCAAGGTCTGATTGGCAATCACCATGTCTCTGTTTCGCTTCACAGCCGCACACTCTGCCCACAGGGCCCAGTGGTCTCTAGTCCTCATATCTGACCTGAATCTTTCACTGCTGGATGAACTGTGTCTGGGAGCCCAATATCACCCTGAACCAAGTCTCAGACAACACATCGGCGCTGTTGCTTGTGGAGCATCTTGGTAGTCTCTTATAAACAGACGCTACAACAATTTGAAGCTCGTGCCTCGCTTTGTTGTAGCATCTTGGTGATGTCGTCGCCTGCATCTGAGACTTGCCTGGGATCCCCGGGGCTCAAGCGCAGACAATATCCTCCGACCAAAACGAGGCATTTTTCATCGATCCCAGACAAGCGGAAGGCGGCACTGTCGCTCGTTGGCAGCGGGATGACCGGGTTTCTATATGGGCCGCATGAATCCTGCAACTCCTCTCCCACTCAAAGGTATAAATTCAAACGACTTGCAGAAAGGAAGAGCACTGTTTCCCTCCAGCCCAAGCATACAAAATGCCCGCGCTTCCCACCAGCCCCTCAACTGTCTCGTCGTTTCTCGTCTCCCCTCTCGTCGGTCTCTGCCTCTTTGTTCTTGCCCTCGTCTCCATCTCGGGTTTCTCCTATTTCGGATCGTTGGCTTTTCGAAAACTGTGCGAGCGGCGTCGGGTGCGCATCGCTGATGCTGAGGTATGTCTTCTCTTTCACATCCATCTCACTCTGGCTCAAAATGTATGCAGAACGCGGTCAGCACGTCCGTTCTGTTCGTAGAGCCCAGACCCGCCGGCCCCGCCAAGGTAACCTACATTAGGATCGTTCTCACTCCCTTGCTGATTTTATTTGCTTCAGAGCGCCGCGATCGTCGTCCTCGTCGCTGCCCGAGACGCTCTGCACGCTCAAAAGGTATGTCACACCGTATAAAGATCGCCTCAATCTCTGATTGTCATTTAGAACAAGGCTTCCGCCGTCTCGGACCGCAGAACCCTCCACAAGACTCTAATGTCCGATGTATGTCTATTTCTGCTCCCACCTTACGGCCGTCCAATCTTGCATAGTCGCAGCATACTATTTCTAAACCTGTTCATTCTGCCAACTTGCCCATCATTGGCCCCCGCACCCACATTACGCGCGTACTCCTCCGCCATCAGGGCGAGAAGAACGCATCCCAGCGTGTCGTGGCCCACCGAAGCTGGACGCTCCCTGGGCAGTCGCCTCTTCGCTCGGTCTATACAGCTCCCGAGGTCGAGGTCTACTCTGCACCATTCCCTGCCGTCCTCGAGGCAGTGGAGCCCGTTCCCGACATCGCGCCCGTATCCCCCGCCGTCATGCTCACCCGCTCGGCTCGCATCCTCGCGCGCCTCCACGCCAGCGATTCGGGATTATCCGACGCTTCATACCTCGACGAGGACACGGAGGACGCCGAGGATTGCGTTTCCGTCGCGCCCAGTAGCGCTCCCGACGAAGATTCCATGATCCCCCTCCCGGTCCGCGCCTCCCAGCCGCGTGTGCTCGTCAGTGCGCGTCTCGGGAACCTCTGCCGCGCCGTCGCCACTAAGCGGTCGCCCACGAAGATTCCGTCGCCTCACAACAACAAGACGGTTGCTCGCAGTGTCGGGAAGCGTCCCTCAGTGCGGGAGCGGAGGGAGAAGGAGAACGGGGCGCAGGCTTCTTGGCGATGATCTTCTCTTTTGTGTCTTTTCCCATGGCGCGCTCGCTGGTCGGCGCGTCGGATACCTCTTCCCTTCATACCCTCCAATCCCCTTTTAATCCCTAATAATTGTTCGTGCTTTCGAGGGACTTATTATTATCCCGCGACGGCTTAGTATTTACATTTCTTCTTTGTTATTTTTCCTTCGATCTTGAATTAATGCGTGACTCTGCGACTGAGATTCAATATGAAACCTGAATGCGGAATTGGCAAGTCATCGTAAAGCACTGACGCGGCTGCTCCTGGGTGACCACTCGCTCAGTGTGGGGCGCCTCCGCTACCCCTCTTGCTACAGGCTCGCTATCCCCCCCGACGCGCGTCTATGCCGCTTCTGCCGAAAATCGGTGATGCATTGGGTCTGGATAGCAGCTTGGATGCGGGGCTCGATAACCTGACTCCTCATGTGTTCCTCTGTGCGCTGGTGGCCTCGAGGAGAGCGGTGAGGCGGCTCGCGCGGTATGTGTTTGAAGCGATGGCTCTGTTCGATAGGCAGGAGCGGTTTATACCTCCGGGTTTTCGTCGTGACCGATATGGTGCGGTCCATTCCCTCCCCGTTTCCATCGTATCTTGTTTCGTGAGAGGATTTCATTGTATTTCTGTCGTAACGTTCAGGATTTGGGACGACTGTAGCATACATCTGGGCTGATGTATGTAGGTACAGTAGCCGTACGTTCCTTATAGGGACCACCGCGGAATAAGAATCTCCTCCTCCTCCTCCTCCTCCATCTTTTCGGCAGAATTCCCTTCCCCTACTCATTTTGGCTCGAACAAACGACTGCAACAAATCCAGATCGCGCAGGGGATCAGAACTTCGAAAGCCAGTCGAACTTCGAGAGCCCGAACTGACTTGTTCTCTGAAATTACTCTAAGGCAATCAAAACCCCAAGGCTTTTCGGTAATCGTACTGATGTGGCTGTGGCTACGGCTGTGCTGAACCTGTCTTTTTCGCCACCTCGACTCCAAACGCTCACCCGACTCTTTCAACCTGCTCTCTGAAGATCTGACGACCGAATCTCCCTGATTGAACTCGAATATAATTGCCTACTAAATTGAATACACCATTGGCGCTGGATCTCCCCCGACTTCCGGGTCCCCCCTCACTCCGCGTTGACGTCTCTCTTGGCAAGCCCTCTCACTCGTACCCTCCCGAGCACTCCTGTTACAATTACATCTTTACACTACGACTCCAGGTCGGAACTGACACCCTACATCATCTTGTAGCTGAACCTCCTTCTGCACTCCCTCTGATTTTCTATCTCCTGCTGGCTCCAAGATCTATGCTCCTGCTCTCTGTTGGTTCTAGGTTTCGGGAATATCCAGAAGCCAAACTCCAAAGTCCAGAGGACGTGCCCCGTCGCGGGTGTCAAACGGGATCTCGGTGTGTCGCAGAATCACCGCGTGCTCAAGACAGGCGCCTTCCGGACCCACTGGCGCCCCTCCAGCTCCCGGATGATGAACGCCGCGGCGCCCTCGCGCCCAGCCACCGCCCCCGTCTTCCCGTCGCCCACATACCCCGCGACCACCGCGCGCCTGCCCCGGGCCGCCCCCGAGCCCGCGACCCGCACGAGCGTCCAGTCGATATCCTCCTGCGCGCGCACAACGGCCGCGACCGCGCGGACATCCCGCGCGACGTCCGGCGCAAACGCCGCGCACGCCGCGCGCTGGAGGGCGGGCAGGAGCGCGAAGCGGTCCGCGGGGTCGCGCGCGGCGGGCGTCGTGAGTGCGATCAGGCGGCGCACGCCGTGCGCGCGCATCGCGCCGAGGATGCGCGCGTAGGCGGCGGCGATGGGGGTGTCGGGCGGGTACAACGGGCCCTTGCGGCTGGTGGGGCCCAGCGCGGCGACGACGGCGTCCACGCCCTCCATCGCCCTTGCGATATTGTGTGTCTCATCGAGCTCACCCTGGATGGGGATGACGAGGGGGTTCGCTGCGATGTCGGGCGGGAGTTTGGAGGGGGTGCGCAGGTAGAGGATGAGGGTGCATGCGGGGTAGACAGCGAGGTATTCGCGTGCAAGGAGGACGCCCATGAGCCCTGTGGCGCCGAAAATCAAGAGACGCATTACCGCAGGGGAGAATTCTTGTGCGAACGGGCCCAGCGCTAGATTTATCAAGGATGCAACATTTTTCTTGTCATTCAACTTCGCATGGAAAGGGTTCGACAATCACACCGCGAATCAAAGCAGTCTCAAGTGTGAATTGAGACACCGTTTATCGCACCCTCACCACCGCGGATCTGCCAATATGAATCTTGTGATAACAGTCCACATGAGCCCGCATGTATTCCTATCCAGAAACAACTGCAAGAGTTCCGGCTCGATAGTACTGGTCAAAGGGGGGAAATTATGAAATTGAGAAGACCCTACATAGTTTATTCATCAATGTTCAAACGTTCAAACGTTCATTAACGTTCATTAACGACGTTTTGCCGAACGAAGAAGAAAGAGGAATCGAAGCATGTCATTGAGGAACTTACCGCAGATGTTGGGAATGCCGTTTCTCGGCCCGCTTCGGCAATTCCCGGCCATCGAGCTGTTGATCCCAAATTCTGGAAACGTTAATTAAAAATGCAGAAACTCCAAGAAACAGATAGAAAATCACTTGCCATTTTACTTACAGGAATTTCTCGGGAGCTGCGCACAGAAACTCGAGTTTGACTCAAATTGCAGCTATTATAAATTGGGAAGATGTCGAGGACACGGCCATTCTCGAACATGACAAGATCAGGAATCAGCACCGGAAGCAGAAAACTTCACCCTCATGCACTTGAATTTATTGTCACTGTACATGTGGGCTGGCCAGGCAATTTTCGCTGGGCTAGACCGTGATCTACGTGCAACCAACCATCGACTGAAAGGTCGAAGATGGGTTGACCTGAGGGCTCGACTCATGTTTCATTTGGTCAATTGGATAAGAGCCCTCTCCGGATACAACTGTGTCAGTTTCAGCCTCCTCATACCCATTTGCGGCCATATTATATGCGCGAAAACTGATGAGAATGTCCCGGGCCACGAACTCAAGTGCATCAATGTTTGGAAATGCGGGACGGACCAGTTAGGGTATATCACGTTCGACAGCGGAGAGGGCGACGTGCTGTACCACAGAGTCCGCCGCCGCCGTGCTGTCAGTGCATCCCGATCTTCGAATCTTCTGCCACCGCCGTCAAGCGGTCCGCATCGCCGTACAACGAGGGCGCGGGGGACGGCCCTACGAGCGAGGGGAATGGGTCGTCCGGACTCCGCTGGGGGCGTGCCGTAGCGCAAAGACTAGGTGCTAACGCTGGCCAAGGGTCCACTTAGAATGGGGAACGAAAAGGGACGTCGGTAACGGTGTCCTCGCCCCAGAGGCTGGTCCATTTCCGGGTCGGCGGCGGCTCCAGCGAGCGCGATAGGCGGACAGCGGATCCGGACGAGTTGTGGCCATTAGCGACATGGAGGCGAAGGAGGGAACAGTTTGCGTGCCGTAGCAACCGCGTGATCCGTCGGGTGGATCTTTGCTCCTGCGTGATCCGTCGGTGGATCTCTCTCTGCGCGCTCTATGTATGCTACTCTCAAACACCGTATGCCCCTCTAGCATATCATTACTTCAGTCTCGAGCCAGATTTCCTAGTTAAGGATACTAGATAGCAATGGACGCGACAAGTGCTTCATTCCAAAAAAAAGAAAGAGAATGTACAAAAGACAGGATAAAGTGTAAAGTGTAAAGACAACCACATCACACACAGTGTGTGTTTTCTCTCAACGGCAGCCGCCGGTCCGCAATTTATTTCTTGAGCCCCGCGACAAAGTCCGCCGCTTTGCCGGTGAGGCCCTTGTTCCCGTACATGAAGTGCTGCGGCGAGAGCAGCAGGCGCTGCATCTTGCTCGTGTCCGTGAGCGCGTCCGTGAACGCCTTGCGCGCCGACAGCAGCTGCCCCGGGAAGCGCAGCACGAGTGACGCCGCCGCTTTCGCCTCCTCCGCGCCCGACACCAGCCCTGGCAGTGCGCTGAATGGGCCCGTGATGTCCGCGATCGACGTCGGGAACTTGAAGTCCCCGGGGAGCTTCGAGCAGAGCGGGTCGAGCAGCGAGCCCGTGAAGCACTCCGAGTGGAACGCGATGCCCTTGGGGACGGGGTCCGAGCTGAACAGCGCGTGCGGGTCTCCGAAGACGGCGAGGCCCGCGACCTTCGCGCGGACTTTGGGCGTCATGAGCGCGAGCGCCTTGTGTGCGACGCGTGCGCCTTGACTGGGGACGTGTTAGCAGACAGGCGCCGCGGAACAGGGGGAGGAGGAAACGGACCTCCAGCCGGAGACGACGACGGTGGATTTGGGGCAGAAGTTGACGTAGTCCGCGACCATGGCGGCGAGGCTCGCGGCGCCGGTGTCGCTGCCACCGTCCTCGCCGAGGTAGGTTCCGAGCGTCGCGGGGTAGTCGGCGGCCTCGACGCCCTGGAACGCAAGCGAGGGAATGCGGCTCTCCAGCGCGGCCTTGAACTGCGGGCCGACCCACACACCAATGTTGCTGCAAGCCGTAAGTCGAGGGCTGCATTGAATGCGCGCGTGCGTACCCAGAGTCAAAGGTGCCCCGGGCAAAGATGACGGCCATATCTTTGCAGTTCTCGTCGCCGAGCAGAACATCGCTCATGCCATCGGCTGGACCGTAGACTCAGCACGGAGTTGTGAATCATGGGAGAGGCACGCACCGGTGTCAGACCCAAAGAGGCGTTTCTCTTGAACGGGGAGCGCTGAGCTGAGCAGCGCGGACGCGGCGAACGTCAAAAGAGTGGCTGAGATGGAGTATTTCATGACTAGCAGAAAGATATGAAAAGGTCCGAAAAAAGGGCTGGTCGAAGGTAAAAGCTGGGGAAGATTAAAATGCGGTCTCGGTTCGACGGCGCGCCTTATATTCCAGCGTCTCTGCATGTGTTATTTCACATCCAGATTAGCCGACACAGAACGAAACATCGAAGAGATCACAGCTGGGCGATCACAGATGATCAGGGCGATCCCGGACGATCGTCTCTATGGAAAGCCGGAGCACCACGCTTTTTAGCGATGTCCGGCTCAGTCTGCCGTGTGATGCCAAATATGATTGGCGGGTTCAAGACCCCGAAAACTCATTATCTAGGTCTAGCTACGCCGAAGCGTTCGCGCGCCAGCTCGCGCTCGTCCCAATTTCCGCAACCGCGTAATTAGCCGAGCCTGCCGAGGCGCTCGAAATGCGCCGCATCGAGCTGAGAGCTCCCCATCCGAGGCGCGCGCCTGCCTCGCGCCGCTCCTCACACATTTTTTGCGCTCCGAGGCTCGCCACGACCTACTGGTGCGCTCCCCGTCGTGTACTGAGCCTCTGACACGTATCCTGGTGATCCTCACGACCGGCATGATGTGACATGTCCGCGTGTGATCATCCGCTTGGGGGAGACGCCGTTTGGACGCCGTGCGCCGCGACGGTGCGCGTACAGCCGACTCACAGACCCCACGCAACGGAGCGCAACGGTCGTCGGCATGGCGTACGGGCCCGAAGACGAGCGTCGGACCTCAGCGCACAACAATAAGTTTGTCCGTCAATGTGCACGGATCGTTGGGCTGACACATATTGGCCAGGCAGATACTATCATAGTATTTCGCTGTGCTACGGAGTTGGACCAGACACTGCCGCAACCCGACCCGACCTTCCTGCGCCCGCTGGCCCTCCGATGTGCGTACCAGGCCCCCAAGATCAACGCAATCGCGATGCCCTGCCCAATTGTGAGTTCCAATCACATACGTATATGCCGTTGTTCTCACTAGCGCTTCTCGCAAGCAGCGCTCGACACCGGCGCCGGAGCAACTCAACGGGACCGCACGCTCCGCTCCACGCTGGGTGTCCATTGTTAGCATTGGAATTGTGCATCTGCGGAACGAATAAACGGGTAAGTCCGTAGAACAAGCGAGGCATGAGATCGAAATGTTGTAGCTTCGAGTCGGACGGACTTACTAAATAGTCTGTTGAAAACAGACGCGGGCGACTTTGCTTACTGGTTCAGCGCGAGTCAAGACTTCGGGCGGGGCGCACTGTTTGGTCAGAGGCGGCGGCGCGGGCTGGAGCGCGTGGCGAGAGTGCGCGAATGCGCAGCGCCGACGCGCCGAGGGGCTTGGTTCTCGGAAGATCACGGTCGAGGGGGACACAACTCGCATGTCTGCTCGCAGGGGACAAGAATGCGCAGTGGTGCCTTGGACTCGCAGCAACTTGTGCACGCGGCGTGCTTTCTGGGATGATCGTGCGCCCAACCCGCCGCCGCGGCGGGACGCGATTCGCGCGCAAGTCGACAGTCTGGGCGGGCGGGCGTGTCAAGAACTTGCGCAGGACTTGCGCGCACGGGCGGCATCCGCTGGTGCCATCAGATTCCCCCTCGCGGCATCGCTGATTCACGCGCGTCCCCGCACTCGCGCGAATCGAGCTCGGCGATGCGCGGCGCCTGGCGGACTCGGGCAGCGCACGTTTGGAGCAGTCGGCGCGACGGCGCGCGTAGCGGACTCCGCCGCTCGTTCGCGGCGTGGAAGACAAGCGCGGTGGGAGATGAGCGTTTGGAGGCGGCGGTGTTGCCGGCTTGGACGCTGGGAGCTCAATGCGGGGCGGGTGGGGGCGTGTCTCGAGGATGGCGGCGGGAGACGAGCAAAAAGCCGTAGTCGGAGCGTCAGTCACTACAAGTCAGTTGAATAAGTAGATGGAGTACTTGCCGAGCGGAGTCGCTCGATGCGGCGCGTTTGGGGCTCGGCAAGCTCGGCAACGTACGCGGTTGTGGAGAGTGCGACGAGCGCCAGCTGGCGCGCGAATGCCACGGCCATAGTTGAACCTAAATAACGAGTTTTCGGGGTCTTGAACCCGCCAATCACATATGTCATCACGCGGCAGATGAAGCCGGACGTCGCTAAAAAGCGTGGTGCTCCGGCTTTCCATACGTCTCCGTGTGGAAGATGCCGATAAAAGCGTGATAAAATCCGTGCGACGAAGGCTCAAAATTGTTGAGCCAGATGCAAACCTACACTCGTTGTCGTGAGTCGAGTTGATCATATAGAAAATGTGAGGAGAAAGGTACAAACAGGCAGAATCTGGGGTCAACATCTGAACTGAGATGGTCGGGACTCAGAAGCTTGTCGATTTCAAAATTGGTGTTGAGCATGACCGATTCGGGAAGGTCTTGGCAGACAAAAATGAGGACAAAACCCCTCGCTTCCAGGCTAGAAGTACGAGTTTACTGTGGCGAGGTGGATATCCTGAGCGGCATCCAGACTAACTCGGAGCGCCTACAACAAGTGAGGCACGAGCTCAAAATGATATGGCGTCTGTTTTCAAGAGACTACGGAGCGCCAACGAGGGAGTAAGTAGGACAAAAGTAGGATCAGCAACTTCAGTTCAGAATGATGCTATAATGAGATGCGACGCACGCTTCATTTCCATCTTTGCTCAGCAACATCCCAGCAACATCTCTCAAAGTTGAACTGCGACTGGAGCGGACGTGTTCACCTTCAGATTTCCAGCGACCCATGATTCGCACCAACGGTCGATCTTCCGTAAGACGGTAGTCCTGTGGTTACCGCGCCACCACAATAGGTGACGAGGCTTATTATATAATCACCGTTTTGGGAAGTCACGTGTAGTCATTAGTGGACGCGACTGGACGCGCCGAACGCGACACGATCATCGCTGGGCTATCAAAACGTGAGGTATTACATGAGAGCCACACTAGATGCTCATTGGGAACCAATTTGCCTTATATATATCATGCAGGAAAGGAGAATGAAGTACAGTGCATCAAATTAGCCAACCACTGGTGAGGAAATGCATTTCAGCTGGAAGAAGACGAAAAGCTGTCGAAAATAGTCTGTTTGCTCCGTAAATTTGATTCCGGGCATAACTTGCGTCTAGATACGAATGAAGAGGCAGAAACGCGTCGAAGACGCGTGAAATAAATGAGCTGTTTGGTTGTGCATCGCCCATCATTACGTAATAAGATGCGACGCCTGTCACAAGGGCGCGGTAACTAACAGACTATGATGAGCGAGGAACGAGCTTGTTCATCATAGCGTCTGTCTTAGAGAGACTAGTAAGACGGGCGTCTGTGACCGGAAACCCGAAACAAATCCGTTTTTGATCCGTGTACACAGCCACGCGGTAGCACGTGCGTCGTGCGCTCGGGCCGCGAACTCCGAGTCCCAGTCCAATTTCGGTCCAATTGCAACAAAACTGCAACACCAAGTTCAAGTTGAACCGTTCGGCGTTAGACTTACAGCTCTAGCCGCCCCGACTAGTATTTTGAGTCCACGGAAGCCAGGACTAGCGCACTCCCTGGCGTCCGCCTTACCCGAGCCCGAGCCTCGCCGGTCGTTTCAAGGCCCAGCAATGGGTCAGAGCTACCGATGATAATCACGTCGATACCCGCCAAAGAAGAAACGCGAGACCTTCTTCCCGATTCCCGTGTCCCGCTCCCATATCTGCGCGCTTAATTTGGCCGGAGGGATTCCAGCGGCAATACTACGAAGATGAGACAGTGCATCCGCAGGCGTGGGCCGGTCGCCTGGAACTGGAGCAGTCATACTCTGGGATACCGGCCGAAAGTTCTCCAGATCGGGGTAGGCCTTGGAGGGTAGACGTTTATCAGGTGCGCTGGAAAATAGAGGATCAACGTACATCAATGAGTTTCTCCATCGTCAGCCCAAGTTGGAATATATCGACTTTGAACGGGTTGTAAGGCACAGTATCCGACAGCTCCGGAATGGTGGGGAATGTCCTGAGCGTGCCAAGGTAAAGCGCGGTGTCTTTTCCGTCGCGAAAGTAGAGTGAAAGCCCGAAGTCTATGTAATAGTAGTCCACTGGGCTGACGGCGCATCGGTTGTTCCACGTGAACAAGCCATGAAAGCCTGTGTGGGTGCGAGGCCGGAAAAAATGGGAGCCATTTGGCACGACTCGAGACTCGTCCATCACCATATTCTGGGGGGCGATATCGCTGGTAAGATGTTAGCGTCAGGATCAGCGCGAGGAGCGTAGGCTCAACTAGTGCGAGATGTTGTGTTGGTGCATAAATTGCAGGCCCTGCATAAGGTTCAGAGAGCGGGACAATGGGACGAAAGAAGATGTTACATCCAGGAATTGCGTCATAGCTTCGATGAACTCGTTGCTGCAATGGAAG
Source organism: Mycena belliarum (assembly GCA_029282135.1). Taxonomy (NCBI): domain Eukaryota; kingdom Fungi; phylum Basidiomycota; class Agaricomycetes; order Agaricales; family Mycenaceae; genus Mycena; species Mycena belliarum. Next base: position 164,040 of record JARJCN010000066.1, read on the forward strand.
GGAGGATAGTTGAATACTCGGCAGTACGGCATTACTATGAGGGAGAGAGAGGTGTTCAGCAAGTGAATGATGTCCAACACCGGGATGGTTCGATTTCGTAGGTCTGAGCGCAGAGAAGGGGTGGTGAGGTACGTTATCATCTTCAGCTCTTCCCCCTTGGTCGGTACACGTTTTAGGACGACCTTTTTCCCGTCCTGCATACGGGTGGCGTCGAGAACCGAGTCGTTCTGCAAAACCTATGTTGAGGTTGCCTAGTACTAAAAAGAGCTGAGATGATTCACAATGGCAAACGTGAGGCCATCTTCGTATTCTCCCCAGTAGTTCGTCTTCAGGGTCCACGAGGGTATCCAGTCTGGCCGGTAACGAGGACGAAGCTGGTAGCCGAGAGCCAAGAGGAAGGGCTGACTCTGCCGCCAGAAGTTTTCTCCTTCGTCAACGGAAAGTCGCCTGTATACGTCGTTCGCTATAGTCTCGCATTCCATTCCGAGGACGGAGGATGGGGGAAGGAAGGGGACGTTTGTTGATTGTTGTGGACACCTTGAAGTTCACACGCTGGCACGAACAGTTTTCCCAATTATATTGCGCATATGCTGAAAAACCATGCGCACGCGTGTTAGCAAGCTCTGTCGATTCCGAGACATGTATCAGCTCAAGCACATTTTGGTCTATCTAGGGAGCATCTCAGTATCGATGTCGCCGGATCTATCTGTCGAGATGCATATAGAGGGCACTTGGCAGCAGATCAGTTCGGTAGAAGAGAGCCCGACTTTGTGTTGCCGACAAATGCCAGAATCGTATTATTCATCAAGATGGTAGCGGCTGAATTGGTAGGTAATCATACCGATACCCGCCAAGGACGAGGCGCGAAGCTTTCTTCAAGAATCCCGTATCTTTCTCCCATATCTGTGCACTTAGCGTGGCGGGCGCGACTCCGGCCGCGATACTCCGTAGATGTTGCAGCGCGCCCGCCGGCGTGGGTCGGTCACCGGGATCTGGAGCAGTCATGCTCTGACAAACCGGGCGAAAGTCTTCAAGATCCGGGTAGGTCTTTCGACGAGTTTCTGAGTGGTATCGAAAACCAGGGAAGGGAACGTACATCGATCAATTTCTGCATTGTCAGGCCAAGCTGGAAGACATCCACTTTGAATGGATTGTAGCCCACAGTCTGCGACAGCTCCGGGATGGCGGGGAATGTCCTGAGAGTGCCGAAATGGAGGGCGGTGTCTTTCCCGTTGGGAAAGTACAGCGATAGGCCAAAGTCTATATAGTAATAGCCCACTGGGCCAACGCTGCAGCGATCTTTCCAGGAGAACAAGCCGTAGAAACCTGTATGGGTACGAGGATTGAAGAAATGAGATCCATCCGGGATCACCCGCGATTCCTCCATTACCATATTCTGAGGAGCGATGTCGCTGCCTGATTTGAGCTCTTGACAGAGATCTAAAAAATCGACGGCTCACAAATGAGCAATGTTATGCTCGTGCATAAATTGCAGTCCCTGCGTTGAGTCTCAGTCACCAAAACCTCGAGATAAGATTCGGAAGGGACCTCGAGAAACTGGCTCATAGACTCTAGAAATTCGTTGCCACAGTGGAAAGGAGGATAATTGAATTCTCGGCAGTAGGGCATAATGATCAATGACCAAGGGGTGTGGGGCAGATGGATGACATCTAGGAGTGGGATTGTGCGGTTTCGAGGGTCTGCGCGCACGGATGGTCTATTTAGGTACTTGAGAATTGCAAGCTCCTTTCCTCGGGTCGAAACGCGCTTCAAGACGACCTTTTCGCCATCGCTGATGCGTTTGGCGTCAAGGACGAGGTAGTTCTGGGGATCATGAGTGGCGATTAGCGTAGCGCAAGCGAAGATGTCACCAAATCAAACGTGAGACCGTCTTCGTATTGCTGGTGGAAATTTGTGTTGAGAGTCCACGACGGTATCCAATCTGGTCGATAACGAGGTCGTAGTTGGTAGCCCCGGGCCAGAATCAAGGGCTGGGCGTCGATCCAGAATCGTTCTCCCTGCTCGAGAGTAAAGCTATGCTTGCAATCCTCGTCCAAGAAGTCCCTGTTTTCCAGAGCCAGGCGAAGGCGATGTTGAGAGTCCGAGACAAGGGCCATTGTTGACCGTTGCTGATCCTTGTCGACTCGTGCGTCCCCATGAGTCACGTCGGAACGATCCGAAAGTTGGACTGATCGTTGCCAAACCCAAAAGGAGACATGGAAGCAAACACAAAGGCTCAGCGCTCAACAAGGCTTCCTTTGTACTGGGATAACCACTGCCGCATGATCCCCGACAATCTCCACTCTGACTCACTCGTCAAGATATATATATATAAAGCCTAAAGGACCCCAGTTGGATCGATATCTTACACCCACTCTGTCGACGTCGGCGTGCTTATCTGAGAACATGCAGGTACCTTATCAAGCCTTTATCCTGCGGTATACCAACAACAACGATTTCTATCCAGAATCCTCAGCCCACAGTACAGCTAACGGCTCAACAGTACCAAGAATTGAAGGACAATGTCATCGCTTACATCCGTGGTCTCAGAGGGGAGAAAGACGAGGAGCTTCACAAGAACACTGCGGCGAGACTCCAAGCGTAAGCGACTATCGTCATATCTCATATCATCATCTAGCTCATCTTTCTGCGAGTTTTTTGGAGACATTTCATACGTCCGGTTCAGTTTGGAAAGACTGGCTCTATGGTCTGATGAACGCAAGCGTAGCAACTGAAGCAAACCAGAAACTCACCAAAATTTGGACGAAATACCTTGTGCGTGAACTTCATCTCATATCCTCAGAATGCCTATTCATCCCTTCTAGGAAGACTCAAAAGTCCTAGCGTACTGTTTTTCGTCGTTGGTCTTGGCCGATATTCTGATGATGGATTACAGAGACCGTCGACGGGCATTTCAGAACGCTTCCTACCAGACATACAATATTCCCGCAGGACACAACTCTGGGTCAAGGTCTGTATTCGTAATTCATACGATGAGATCGTCTAATGTGTGGCGAGCCCCAGCCCCAGCCTGTTTCAGATGGACAGCGACGAATCTAGACACCAGTAAGGTTCAGCGGTCATATCAATACCCTCTCACCTGACTCCGTTCCTTAAGCTCTGCGGCAAGCAGCGCCAGTAGTCGTTATGGAGGACTGCGTTATGAGTTGGTGTCCACTTTCTCCCGCGTCACTCACTCCTTCAACCTAATTGAACAGTGCTATGCCACCGGTGGCAGGAGGAAATCCAGCAGGAGCTCGTCCAGCTCCAAATCAGTATGCCCTTTTGCCTCTTTCAACGCCCGTCCCCGGTACTAATCCTGGTGTGAACTCTCTAGGTCCGGTCCACTCCGCTACCCCATCTCGACTCTGACAGGCCAGGGAAACCTGCAATGGTGCTTTTGTTTGATCATCTTCGTCGACCCATCCACTGATCTCTGCATAGGGACCAGGGCAATTATCAACAACAATATGCCGGCGGCTCGTCCTGACAGGTCTACGACTTCATCAGCGTTAACGTCACAATCCAGATTCCCTTCTTATACTCTGAGCCTACGAAATTTTATGACCTCCCCATGCCTTAACTCTGTTTCGATTCCTTTACTACGAACTTCTACAACCATATGCCATCTTGCAGCACGACTGAAATTGTTGACCTGAAATCCAAATGTTGTGATTCCACGGAGCGATTGAAAATATAGTTCCATCTGTGGGGGGGGGTTATTATACTCGCGAGGTCCACAACATAAACGACGAGTCTACCGAAGATAGTGATCGTCGAAGAGCCCAATCTAAACCTAGTTAACGCGCTTCTTTACGTCCATACTTGCGATAGGCGTCGCGTTTCAGTACGCACATGACCGCGTTCGGCCGTCTGCCGTGCATCAAAATGATGCATCAATATTTGATTACTCATCTTCTCCAGCTCTATCATGGGTTGCCTCATGCCGGTCTCTTCCAGTGGAATGTCCAGAGAGGCGCCGGCTGTTTCCGATGGGTAAAGTCAAGTGCAAGGACCAGCCGCGGTCCGCACTTGCGTCCTATCGCATCGTAGAGCTGATGGGGAAGGCTGTAGCAGGCTGGAGCTTGCCCAGCTGGGCTGGAGCCTGGAGAGCACACAGTGGCCGCAACCTGCCAAACAGACCCTTGATATCGCCTGGGTTACTTCTCGCAAGTGTGGTTCTTCGACTCATCATTTTCATCAGCCCGGCCGACTGCAGATGAAGGTCCTCCTGAATCGAGTGACATATGCGACTGATGCCCTCGTAGACGGTCGTTTGGCGCCTCTTCGTGGCGTGATATTTCCTCCGCCTCCTTGAAGTCTGGTATGTCGTGTACTCAAAAATCTTGAATCAAGAGAAGGAGCCCACTGGCAAACGTAATGTCCTAAGAGCCGGAGGGGATCACCGTCGCCTATGTTGTGATGTACGAGAATTTCCGAGGGCCCATGGAACCCGTCAACTTCTCTTGCATCTTGCATTCCGTTTGCATGGGACGACGTTCACGATTAGGTGGTGTCACTGGTGTGCTGCAGTCTGAGTTATTCAAGTCCTTCCATCGGGGGAAATGATATGATATATCATCCACCGCGGCAGGTTCTGGCAGGTCATATGTGCGTATTACTATTCGTGGAGCGAGGCTTTCTTCTGATATCGCACTTCGGGGTTACGCGGCGAATCCCACCAGTGACAGAAAAACACACGTTGTCTCCATAGGAAGCGACTATATATACGAGGGAACAAACAGAACACGGCGTCTTGCTCGTCGACCCACATACCCCTTCATGCTCACCTACTCAAAGTCGGCGCTCGTGGGCGCCATACTGGAGTCCATTGCATACGGTACGCGACACGATCTGACACGGGGCTTGCGACGTTCATTCTTGACCTAGGACTTTACCTGTCGTATTTTCTGCAATGCATGCAGATAATCCTGGGCCGGCAGAGCGTCAAGGGAAAAATCTCCGTCCAGCTACTCCTGACGAGCCTCGTTCTGTTCTTCCTCATCACCATGGTCGGCTTCCCGCTCAAAACTTCAGATGACCCCTGATCTTAGGGACAGCGCATGGTGCTGGACAACAAAGCCGCCGTAGAGGCGTTCACGAATGACCCGATAACGCCGAATGCTGCGGATATCTATCTCGAGAACTTCGGAAACGGCGCCATGTTCAGGACTGGAACGTACATTGCTCTAACGATCGTCGCAGACATCTTCATTGTGGGTTCTCAAAGCTTGCTCGCACAGGGACTTAGTTAGTCTTACCAGGTATACCGGGTGTTTGCCGTGTGGGGCGGGAATCTCGTTGTAGCGGCGGTGCCATCTATACTCGCTGTTGCCGACATTGGTGAGTCCATTGGTCGTTTCTAAATGACACTGACCTACACACTCCCCTTACGTAGTTACTGGGGCGTTATTTATCCAAGCCATTCGTCAGCTTGCGGCAGGCTCGAGTCCAAACGGCAAGAATGTCGCCACCCACGCGATCGTGTTTTATGCGTTCACTCTCAGCCTAAACGTGGTGTGCACCAGTGAGTGCGATGATTCTGAGCGAATGCTTCCCGGCTCATCGCGCACAGTACTGATATCGCTTCGAATCTATTTGACAAGGAGACGAGTCGCTGGAGTAAATCTCTCATCCCTTGATTTGGGCACGACATTGGTCATTGTTGTCGAGTCGGGTATGTGTCCACTATCCATCCGCTACATCTGTTTAACTGCTCTAACTAGCCGCGATCTACTCCGCCTGTCTCATCGCTATGATCGTCCCGACAGCGCTGGGGAACAATGTTCAATACTGCTTGCTCAGCGTGGTGAGCAAAATTTGAATGATTGGAGGCTCCTCCGGACTGATCCTCCGCAGATGCCTGGTATTGTGGTACGTCCAACGTAAGATAGATAGCCCCTCTACTGAGCAGTTATAATTCAGGGAATCGCTGTACGTGGAACAAATCATACTGCTTGACACGCCCTAATCTGGCCTGCAGTTCTCACTCATCATCGTCCGTATTGGCTCGGGGCTCAGCCCACACAGCGCTGCAGAGCCTATGAGCGCGTTGAAGTTCGGACCCTCGACCGTCATAACGGGCACGCAGTTCGACACCACCGACGCGGGGCGCCAATCAAGCGCCTCCGAGGGCGACGGCATTCCCGTGCATCTTAACAACGGCTCGCACAGCAACGGCCAGAACTCACGCTCCGATCCCGAGCACGCGACGCACGGCGAAGAGAAGGAAAAGCTATGATTGGAGCTGACGTTGGGAATGGTCGAAAATGTCGTCGCGGGATGGCTTCGGTGATGTCGAATCGCCAAGATCCAAATCATGTCATCTTGAACCTAATCTTTGTGTACGAACAATGGAGCCATTCGGTGGATGGCAGTGTATAGAGTGCATTATTTGGGAGGTATAGAGGTCATGACTGCTCAGACAAATGGCATATCAAGCGCTTGGACCTTTTTGAACTGCCTGCTATCAGATAAAGGGGATCAATCATCTGCATCAGTCCCGGCCATCGCATGATCGGGCATGATGACTACGTGACAGGATGCGTGGCAGTCCGCCCTTCTCTCCGTCGTCCACGTTCCACCAGGTTCCCGCTGCTGGGCTATGGAATTTGCTGTGGGGATCCTCTCCAAATTGCTCCTCAGTGTCGGCGTTCTGAGCTCAAGCTGGAACGTCAACGAGGAAGCGCGCTCAAATTGCCTGGCGCTAAAATCCAGTCTACAAGCTCTGCGCCTTGAAAACACCACCATCCTCGATGTTTCGTATCCTCGAGTCGCCTCGAGGATGAAGGCACGCGGGACTTGCTTTTCTGCAGCGACCACCATACCGCTTTGTCGTGTGCAATTTAACGCAATTACCAGCGACACGTCAGGTATCGAGGGCGAAGTGTGGCTGCCAGACGAATGGAACGCTCGTTTCATGGCGTTTGGCAATCGAGGTCTCTCTGGATGTGCGTTTATCCCGATTGCTTGAGATCTTGAACTTAAGTTTTTGCTGTAGGTATCCCGTATGACGAGCTAGATTATGGCTCTTCTCTGAAATTCGCTGTCGTAGCATCCAACAGCGGTCACGAAGGCGATACCGTCCTTCCATTCTTCCAAAACCCGGAAGTTCTCAACGACTTTTCATTCCGCTCCATCCACATTGAGGCGGTGATCGGAAAGCAAATCGTGGAGGCGTATTACGGACGTCCGCAGGATAAATCATACTATCTTGGCTGCTCTACCGGCGGACGTCAGGGCATTAAAACCGCTCTGCAATATCCAGGGGACTTCGACGGTATCATCGCAGGGGCGCCTGCGGCGGACTTCAACCATCTCCTCCACTGGACTGGCACGTCCTCGCGCTGCTAAAGCGTATATTCATACGCTGACATTCCGTCCAGGCATGCTGTCTCGCTATATTGGTGCCCCCAAGGCCCCCTCCTCTCCGTCATTCATCCCCGTCGAGTCGTGGAAATTCATTGCAAAGGAAGTCCTGCGTCAATGCGATGGTATTGACGGGGTCGTTGATGGGATTGTTGATGAACCAGATGCATGCGACTTCCGTCCCGAAGCACTACTTTGTGGCACAGATGTGGTGAACGGCAAGCATTGCCTCACCGTGCCCCAGGTAGAGGCCCTCAGAAAGATATACTCGCCGCTCTACGGCGTCGATGGGGAGCTGTTGTACCCCCGTTACGATCCTGGCGCCGAGGGCAGCCCTTTGATATCATTCGCGCTTAGCGGGAGCTTCCCTCCATATACCGAGGTATTTCGTCCAGGTGCTTTTCTCGGTCCTGATCGTTGACCCTTCCACACAGGAATGGCTCAAATATGTGGTGCTGAATGTTACCGACTACGATATCGACAATTATGCCCTACAACACCATGTTCTTATGGACACAATCAACCCGGGGGGGATTTCATCATTTGACGGCGACTTCTCCGCCTTCCGCGACCGTGGTGGAAAGCTCCTCACGTACCACGGTCGTGCTGATGCCGCACGTCTCCATCCCTCCCGAAATATGCATCACTGATCCACGTCCTAGGTCATTCCCTCCGGATTTTCGAAGCGATTGTACAACCTCATATCGCGCACACTGTCCATGCCATCCCTCGACTCGTTTTACCGCCTTTTCAATGTGCCGGGCATGGACCACTGCGAGGACGGGATCGGTGCATCCCGGTTTGGGCAGCTTCCCGCCTCGAAGTCCCTCAACGATTCGTCGCACAACATCATTCTCGCGTTGGTGGATTGGGTGGAGAATGGTGTCGCGCCGGATGTGATCATTGGTACTGCGCGCAGCGGCGCAACCCGAGAGCACTGCCGGTATCCTATGAAAAGCATGTGGAATGGCAGCTCATTCAGGTGCCAGGGCTAGTTGGAACTTTGACCTATCAGTTATTGTCGACAATTGTCGTCGACAACTGGAACTCTGGAGCTCAGTATATCGGTAGAACTGGAGATATAGGAGCTGCCATAGAGGAGGAGATGATTGTTAATTATATACAAACTTCAAACAACCCTCCTCTAGCCACGTTACAACAGTCCGAAAGGGTCCATGACATTGAGACAACCAAAGACGATCTGTTCCACAATTCCTCCATCTCGAGCTGACAATGCTCAATTTCAGTCTATCTGTATGCTTGATTTTACGAACGAACACCTTCGGGAGAAATAAGAAAAGATTGATGGACACAATTACAGTTAGACTCACGAGTAAAACGGACACTGGGGGAAATGGCAAGCTAAGAGGGTGTGATTCAGTACTCGAGATCGTCAAAGCGGTCATTCATCTTCAACGAAGTCAACTTGAAGTTGAAGTCCAAAATTAAATTAGTGGTGGCAAAGTCCGGTTCAAAAATCGGTTCGAACCTGAACCGAACCGAACCGGACGCCAGGTTCAGGTTCGAGGTTCAGGAAATCGCTCAAAATCACTGAACCTGAACCGCAGGTCCGGTTCAGCGTTCGAGCAGGAGCACGGCTGTCTCGGACGCGTCCGAACGCGTTCGAACGCTGAACCGGCCCCAATTTTTTCTCTGCCGAACGTGTTCAAAATACAATTCGATGCTCCGGACAGTTCGTTCCGAACAAAGACCCGAATATGCCCGAGAGCCAGTGATCGATATCGGCGCCAGGCGGCGGTGATTTACCAGATGCGGCGCACACGGCACCCAAGTGCGGCATTCTTCTAAAATGGCAATATGGCCCATGGGAGCCGTTGGCTGTGTCGGGTGCGTAACGCCTTGGGAAAAAAATATATATTTGGTCACCTCTCTCTGCTCAACCACCACTTGGCCCTGCTCCCACGCTCATTCCCCCCTCCCGACGTGCTCCTCATCCCGCTCGAGAAGCACGAAGGCGCCCTGTCCTGGCCTCAAAACAAACCACTGACGATGGCCTGGCAACGGGGTAACAACGGGGTGCATAAATAACAAGTTCCGACTCGGAAGCTCTGTAGTATGTACTCCCAGCTACTCACAGCCTGCTGTGAAGACTGAACGATACAGATCTTCTCTTGCGGTAGCAGCATGGTTGCTGGGTCGCACGCCTGCATTACGCAGGGATCAGGCGCGAAGGTGCCGCTACACTTGCGGCGGTGGCGGCGGTAGGCGCGTCGACACGGCCGGCCACGACGCCCTCAATGTGCTTCACGCGGTGCCACACAGCCCCGCCCCCGGCCATCTCCGTGCGCAGCGCTGCAATCGCGCTCGCTTGCTCAGCTGCAACACGCCCATCACCATCAGGCGCAATGCGCACGCCCCCGCACCCCCAAGCCACAGGCCGAGCCTCGCACTCTGCCGCTGACACTCTGCCTCTCTCTGCCCCGCCTCCCCCTCCCCCCCCCCCCCTCCCCTCCCTCTCTCGATGCACGACCTCGGCTAACTGGTGTGTCTGTGCAGGTACATCGGCTCGCCGCTCGCGACGCCGTGGTGGGCCGAGGCGAACATCGCGGTCGGCTTCGTGTTCTTCTTCTGGATCCTCACGCCTGCGCTCTATGTACGTCGTGTCTGTCCTTGCTCCTCCACGACACTCACCTACCCCCAGTTCTCCAACACCTGGTACAGCAAGTACATGCCCATCTCGTCCGTCGGCTCCTTCGACAACCGCGGCCGCACGTACAACGTCTCGCGCATCCTCACCGAGGACAAGGTGCGCCTTCCCTCCCTCCCCCCCTCCCCCGTGTGCGCGCGCTGACTGCGCCCGCGGCAGGTGTTCGACGAGGCCAAGTACAAAGCATACTCGCCGATCTTCCTCTCGACGACGTTCGCGATCTCGTACGGGCTCTCGTTCGCGAGCATCACCGCGACGATCACGCACGCGTTCCTCTTCTTCCGCAAGCAGATCTGGACGCAGAGCCGCCGCGCGATGCACGAGCAGCCGGACATCCACGCGCGTGACACTCTGTGAGCGCTACGAGCTGCGCGTGCGCCGCGCGGCGCTTTTGCGGGTGGCATGGCGGATGGTGCGCGCGAGCTCGACGAGACCCACGCCGCGGCGCTCCGTTGCGCTGCGTCCCCATCGGTGAGCATCCCGCGGGCGCCAAGTGGGGGTCGAGCGAGTGGCACCACTCACCCGGGGTGGCGCGCTGTGTTTCGTGCATGAGCGCGTCGAGAGCGCAGTTTCTCCTCTGCGAACTTGCCCAGTTCGTCGGCAGTGCACCCTTCGGCGTGCACGGGGTCGTTGTCGTTGTCGCGGTCGCGGGGGGACATCAGGAGTGCGGCGCACGTAGGGAAGGATGAAGCCGAGGACTCTAGATTCGACACGTAGTTACTCTATACTGTTTCCTGTCGTAAAATAGTCAAAAACATTGTTTTCTACCGAAATTCCGTTCGGTTCGGCGTTCGAACGCATGTGAACGCTGAACCGAACGTCCTGAACGCTGAACGCCGGTTCAGGTTCAAGGTTCGGCACGTGCCTGAACCGAACGCCAGGTTCAGAAAGTTTGGGAGTTGGAAAATCCGGGAAAACGGCCGCCATCAGAACCGGCGGCACGGTCGGCCGGACAAGTCGGAGTCCCAATACCCAAGCGGTGCCAAACTAGACACGCGATTCTCTTCCTCCCTCCCATCCTCCACATGCCTCCTCTCGCATTGTCGGTTCACACACGGGCGAGGTGCGTATGCCGCCACAGGGAACATCGACTCCGAGCGACGACACTTCCGCGACAGACCACTAGGCGCCGACGCCGCCGCGCACACGAATCACGTCCGCACCTGGTATTACGCCGAGGTCGTTAACCTCCGGTGTGCTCTTGGCGCAGAGGCCCGCGACATTGCGCTCGTCAGTTTCGACGGCGCCGCGGTCGGCCTGGTGGGCGCTCGGCATCGGGTGAGGGTGTGTTAAACTCTCCTATCTCCCCTTTTCGCTCACCATCTAAATCCAAGGGTGTTCCTCACCCGTTCACGATCTTTTTGTCAGTTGTAGAAGGCAGTTGAAGGTCTCCATCCTCTCCTCACAACCGCGCCTCCCCGACTCGATGCCTGTTCGCGGCGGGGCGCTCGTCAAGCCAGCGCCAAGGCCGCAGACCGCCCTAGTCCATGCGCCCGCCGACATCGCTCGCGTGCGCCGCGCATGTAACAGGCGCACATGCCACGGGTCTGCAGCGTCCTGCGTCTGGCTGTCCGGCGTGATCCCGGGGCGTCACGTCTGGTCGGCGGGCTGCGGGGGACGTAGCCCTTTCGGCGCATCGAAGCGCCCTTCATTTTGGTGCAGTGCGCCATCCTGTCTGGGCACCGTGCTGACTTTGCGTAGCGCTGCGATGCGCTGCAGCTTGCTTTGGCTTGTGACTCGTGCGAGGGCGGAAGGGCCGGCACTTACGCTTACCGGGGTGTTGGAGCGCGAGCGCGAGACATCGACGAGGGAGGCGTGTTGAAGGGCAAGCGTACGGGTCTGGATCGCCGGCGCAGAGGAACAAGCGTGAGGAGGCGGGCTCGTTGCACGCCCTACAGGGCTTGTGCGGACGCTGCGAGGCGCGTGCTCCGCCGAAGCCCCGTCATCAAGCTTGCGTCGTGGCGGGCGCATCGGTGGGCAGCGTGTGGGTGGTGTGGACACCGCTCGCGCCCGTTTCGGCCGACGCGAGGTGCGCGACCGTGGCGCACATACAGACATACAGACACGGAGCTGCGCGCGGTGCGGGCTCCTTCCCACAGGCCATGTCCAATCCATAGAAATATATTCCTCTGAATAGTGGTCACTTCATTTATCTGCAGATGAGTAGGCACTTATCGAATAGGCCACTAAAGTGCCGTGCAGGACGTGCCTCGGACCAACCTCGGACGCGCGGGCTTTGTTTGTCCATATTGCTATTAGGTCCAGATATTGAAGCTCCGACATCTGACATCATGGCCGGCGGCCGTCGAAATCTCCCGGATTTTCCAACTCCCAAACGGACTCCAGCGTCCAGGCAAAAGTGGCCTGAACCTGAACCGAACCGAACCTTGACACCACTAGGACTCCGACTCCAAATCCGGTACTAATTGATTTCCGCATCCTTCTGCAGAAGCTGCAGGCTGAATGTTGAAGTAAGACTTGGTGTTGACAGTTTTCTCTTATAGTCTCAGCATAGGAGCTTTGCAGGCTTGTTCCAAATTCTCAGGGTCAAGTCCGGGCTTGGTTCACAAACCAAACTTGTTTGATCGCTTTGTGTCTTGGGTGCCAACTTTGTCCGGCAAAACGGCTTATGTAATACTCACGCCACTATCGGCCGAACCTTCCCGCTTGTGATTTGCTGACCACTGTACATTAGGCACATCTGGACAGACATATTAGGGCTTATTGGCAAGTGGCGCAAACCGATTTTGCTCACCGCTGATTGGCTGGAAATTGTGGAGCAGCCAATCAGCGTTCCTACAAAAACGTTTTTTGCGACTTGCCAGTAGTGCGCAAAGTTTGGTTTGTGCCGTGCCGCTTGTCGGCCATCCCACCAGTCATTCGGGCCAGTTCGGGCCAGAGTGAGGCCGAATTGGGATGCGGCTTATATCAGCAAGCACACGTGCCTCGGCGTCCCCGCCGCTTGTCCGACCCTCTTGCTTTTCCTCCCCATCCCATCGTCACTGTCATGGGCGATACATGCACACCGGTGAGTCCTCAAACACATCCCGATCTATACCCTCTCACGGCTCTCCTGTTTCTCCTACCCATTTTCTCCTCCGACTCGCCGGAATGCCACCTTGCCACTGTCTGCGACAACGACTCTTCTCGTATCGGTCTCACACGTTTCAGCACCACGACTGGTTCACGGCAACACTAACACTTTGCCTTTGCATCGGCCTTGTTGTCTCCTACCTTCCGCAGCACTTTCGTATAATCCAGACGGGCACATCAGAGGGGCTCAGTCCGTGGTTCTTGCTGCTGGGCAGCACGAGCGCTGCTGCGGGGTTTCTAAACATGTCAGTGGTCTGCTTGGATTAACTAAGACTAAGTCAGTCGCTGACGGCGTGCAGGATAACGGTGCAGCACACACAAATCCGCTGCTGCCGAGTTGTGGTACGTCGTCCTCACAATCGTCCGTGAACGTGGTGTGAACGCGGGCCAGTCTATCGCTTCATGCGTGGAATCTACCGCAGGGATCGTGCAGGTCGGGCTTCAGTGGGCGATGTTCTCGTTTATGTGCGTCCCAGCGCTTTTCCTCGCAGGCTCTATCGACTCATGGCTATCCGGATGCCCGTTCTCGAACTGCTTCGCTCTGCAGCTTCATCCTCTACATGCTATACTTCCCTCAGCACCTCAAATACACGGCAGACGAGGACCTACCCGCGCGGCGTACTGGAAAAGCGCCCCGCGTGCGGACGCAGCTGTGGGGGCAGAGCGTCTTCCTCGCTAATGTCACCGTCGCCCATTTGTGAGCGCTCCTCGTTTGCATCCACCTGTTTTTCTCAACCAATCCTTCAAAGCGTGCTCTCCGCGCTCCTCACGCTCTTCCTACTCCTCGCCTCGCCCGAGCCGCTGCACGCGCCCGCGCCCCCCGTACCGTACCCGACGCCCGACCCGCAGCCCGCGCTCCCCGAAGCACTTGCGCGCTGGGCGCTCTACCTCGGCGTGTCCTCCGCAACGCTTGCTGTTGTGCAGTACCTCCCGCAGATCGCGACCACGTGGCACGCGCGGCTCGTCGGTGCGCTCAGCGTTCCGATGATGTGCGTGCAGACCCCGGGCGCGGTAGCTATGGTGCTCAGTATTGCGCTGAGGTGGGTCCCACCTTGACTCTGTCTCGTCACTCTTTGTCTTCTGTCCTCAGTTGCTGACGCCCTGCTTCCCAGACCCGGAACGAACTGGACAAGTATGTCCCGTCCATTTAGCCTTATCCCTTACATTCAACTACTTAGGTTGGATAACATACGCCGTTGCGGGCATCATGCAGGGCTCACTCCTGGCCATCTGCATCGCGTGGAAGCTTCGTCAGCGACGGCTGCACATCGACGACTTTGGTGGACCGCTCGAGGGCGACCCCCCGTCCACATCCGCACCTGGTTCCCAGCGCACTTACCGGGATGCCGAGGCCGGGGAGGATGTAGGCGGTGAGGAGGATGAGGAGGACGTGCCGGGGCTGGTCCTCGGCGAGGAGGAGGACGCAGGCGCGGTGCGGAAGGCGTTGGAGAGCGCGCTGGGCGAGGCGGTCGCGGGGGATGTAAGAGAGGGTGCGCTCGTGGATACGGAGGAGACGCCGTTATTGCCGCAGGGGCAGCAGACAGGAGGAAGTGGGAAAGGGAAGGCGCGCGCGGGGTGGTGGTAGTCCGGGGTGTGGTGCGTCCCCAGCGGGAGTTATCATAGAGCTGTTCTGTCGGCCGGGTCTTATCTAATTGTTTTCAGCGTTACACGACTCCGTGCGGCTGAGATCTCGAGCCCCGGCGAGCGGCTGCTTTTGATTTTAAACGTTGGGGGTGAGCGCTAAAATGCAACCAAAGAAACCCTTTGAGCTAGTGATATTTTATACAAAGACACTACACTCACAATGTGTTCTTTGCAGGGTTCAAAATCCCAAGGTGTATGGCACAAACGTTGTGCGTCTACGCTCATTCAAAAAAAAAACAGTTAGATCGGCGCCGCGACGACGGCGCGTGCTTTTGTTGTCCAAACGTTCAAACCTTGGGATGAACCGGTGAGCGCTAGAAATACAACCAAAGCAACACTTTGAGCTGATGGTGATTTATACAAAGACAGCGTACTCACAACGCTTTCAGGGCCCAAAGGTAGTCCAAAGGGCCACGATCGTTGTGCATTGCCCGCCGGGGCGTCTACGTTCGTTTAAAAACAGCTAAATCGGCGCTTCCGTCGACCCAATATCCCCCCACATCCCATGAATTCGCTTCGAGTTTCAAGCTTGCCGCTCACCGAGAACTGGACCACCTTCACACCAGACATGAAGTGTTACGTTTCGCCTCAGCATCTACAGCTTCACCCCGACTGTAACGGTATCGAGGTGTGGCTTCTTCAATGCCAGGTTCGACTCTACCTATTGACTCGCACATCGTACAGGATCAAATCCGGCAGTTTACAAGCACCGATTCCAGACGCGACAATGGCGCACCCCACCCTTCATTGCTTTTTCGAAGCCGCGGGACTTTCCTACGGCCAGCCTCAGCATACGTGGCGAAACATTCGCGGCTCCGCTATCGTCCTGGGAGGTGGTATTCTTGAGAACTCATCTCGCCGATGCGCCTACTGTTCTGGTGTAACGGATAGATTGCTAAATATCTGTCACTCGCCGAAACAGTCCTTACTCCCCCTGACTTGAGCTTGGCACCACCACCGGTGCCAATATATCACGCTCCTTCATTATTTCTACTCTTTGTTTCACTTATGACCCCTATCCCTAGTAGTATATAAGCTTGTGATGTCCGTAGTTAGTACCTAGTCAATCGAATATCTACGCCACTTACCCTGCTGGTCCGACTACCCAGCGATCCGAATCCCGTTCTGTGCCGGAACTAGCCGCCGTCTTCCTTGCCGGCTGCTCTCCGTCACATCTGGGTAGTGATGTCCGGATCCCGTGTTTTCCCACTTTTCGTTTTTGACCGACGGTATAGGCAGGTCAAACTTCTCAACGATGCCTGCCGCCCGGTCATCTCGGCTAGCTGCCTCGATGCCTTGCAGCAGCTTGAGGCCCACCGCGGAGACATTGGTAGGGAAGAAGAGCTTTCAATGCTCGACGTCTCAAAAGTTGGATCCCACATCCTATCGTGCGTCTTCCAAGTCTCATTCATAAATTGCTCACCTTGAACACAGGGCCGCCCAAACTGACGCCAGCCACTTTGCCACCGTCTTTGTTATTCTCCCTACTTTTAGCGCCTCCGACGATATTCGGGTGCATGCCGTGCACGACACCGTTACCAGAACCATCACTTTGTCCGGCGATCTCAGTCGGAACATCTGCGCTATCAGCGTCTACGCCGGAGTCTCCCATATCGCTCCTGTCAAATGACTTCAACTTCTTCTCCGTTGTGGAGGCCTTCATCAGCTTTCGCCAGTTTCGCCTTGCTGTTGATAGCAGTGCCAATTAGCCGTTAACTTGCTGTTAGCTCGCTGGCGCTGTTGCTCCCCAGCCTCCTTGTCGTCTCCACAGCTTTACTGGGAACCTTGTAATCTAGGTGGCATGGTCTTGTTAATCGTTATCATTGGTGTTTTGGCAGATCTCCATGTTCTAAATTTCTCCTGGACCCCGACCCACTACAAGTTTTCAACAGGCGGAATCCCCTTAGGCTCCGGATCCTCTCGCCCATGCTTATACTTGCTGCTTTTGTCTGTGAAGAGCTCAACAGTCTTTACTCGGTGCCTGGGAGCTTGCTGGGAGTGAGCTATTTATGTAGGTGGCATCGACATCAAAATCCTTATCGGGGGCATGCGCTTTGAATTCCGCGCAGAGCTGGTCATGGCATAATCGGACACTTTTTGGACAGCAATGCCGCTTATCGGACCGCTGCCAGCATATATACTTAAGCGCGCACATTTTGCGTTGCTGTGCTCAACCTCCCTCCTGCTATGCTCGTCCTCGACATCTTAGTCTTTTCGAGCTTGTTCTGTTCTGCTGTTGCCGGGCCACACGCACGCCTAAAGTCACCTAAAAAGTGGGCGAAGAAGACGGGCTTGTTAGAGGTCCTTGAGTTCGTGGGGGCCGCCAATGCGACAACATTCAGTCCAGTCACTGTTGCGCCGAAGATCAATATCTTCATCAGTCTTACTGACGATGAAGCGGTAAGTTTCCTCTTGTATCGATGTTCTTCATTCGATAACCAACATATTCCCGACAGGCTTCGGTCATCAGCTTCCTCCACAATCAAACAGAGCTAAACCTTACTGCCGCCACCGATGCTGGCGCATGTTGGATCATCCTTAGGTTAAGAAGTTGGTGTCACTGACAGCGGATTTACAGGGGACAATGCAATTGAAGTTGTCGACCTCGTCCAGCCGAATAAAACCGGTGCGCATTGACTTGAAGTCAGACAATCACTCAAGTGCTTCATCGCACGCTCAGATGCCCTTGCGTACCTTGACGATGGAGGTCTTGTCCCAGACCGATTTGCCGTCGCAAGGATCGCTTTCGGAGCAACGGACGAGGTGCTTGAATCATATTTCTCTCCTTGTGTGGCTCACTAACGTAAATACGCCCTGGAGCCATACCTCCAAGACTTTATCGTGGGACCTCTGCCAATCTCCAACACGTCCACGTACGCGAGCTTGGACTGGGCTACCACAAGCGGCAGCGCCAAAATTCGAAATTACAACGCTGGTGGGTCTCGTTATACCCACTGTGGAGATCGAAGGCTCAAGGAATCACCACAGACGGAGACCTGCTAACCCAGTGGAACTTCGATGTCACTGCTGTGAATTCATTTTCCAGCTTTAGGCGTCGGCGCTGATAGGAATATAGACCGTCGCAGACATTGTTCTGGATCTGCTCAACGGGGTTCGTATAGATCATCGGCTCCAAATCTTGACTCACTCTGTTGATCTAGACTGCAAACGGATCAGACGATGATGATTTCGACATCTGGGGTACGTTTGCCTTACAGGCTCAATTGCCACCCGCTTCTCAATAACCGCGCAGGCATCGACCCGCTCTGGAAGGAAGAAATCGACGGAGAGCAGCGAGTCATTCTCTGGAACACTTATTGGCGGTATCCGTCGGGCAAAAACGCAATTTTTGACGGTAAGTTTCGCAGTTGCCTTTCCGAGAGTCCATCAATAACATCTCCTTGGCAGGCGAAACACTGCTCCCTCAGGGCCTATTCTTCAAGAGCGATATCACAGGCCGAGACCCGTCGAAATGGAAGCTTCTCGGCTGGCTTTACGGAGAGTAAGTTACATCCCAACCACTGCTGGCGAAAATCCTTACGCATCCCGGCGGCAGTATATTTTATTCTACCACCGAGGAGTTTAGAAAAGCATGGGGCTCTGCCGGCTTCGTCAAATACGACTTGAACTTACCAGGTAGCTGGATTGGGTCTGACCAGGTCCGCATCTGAGCTACCACTTTCTTATTCACTGACTGATATTCCTTCCCCTAGACCGGGGACTTTTTCCCTGGAGATGATATTGCCCCGCCCGTCGCCATCCAGCCCAACGGTATGGCTTTCACATTGCGAGATGATTGTGCTCACATTAGAACAGGCCAACGCTTCTCCGTTGACGAAGCGCAAAAGTATCACCCGTCTAACCGCAACCGCCTCTGCTTCGACTAACTCAATCCGATTCTCAGATATGTCGAGTGGATGGATTTCTCGTTCTACTGTACGTCATTCCCCGGATGGTGCGACCTTGCTGACGCGGATGCCAGTCACACTTACCCGCGATACCGGACGTGCGTAACTTCCCTTCAGCAGTCTCCGCGACTCGTAGTTACATCCCGACGCTCGCAGTTCGCTTGTTCGACATCAAGTACAAAGGCGAGCACATAATCTATGACCTGGGTTTGCAGGAGGCCATCGCACACTAGTAGGTCTTTCTCTCAATGAATCGTCCCTTCTCAAACATCTCGCGAAGTGCTGGGAACGACCCCGTGCAGAGCGGAACTGCATACCTGGATACATTCTACGGATTCGTAAGTCTTTTCTTCCCACTGCACCTAGCCCTGTAATATTCTGTGGCAGGGCCCATACACATTCGAACTCGTTCCCGGATACGACTGCCCGACGTATTCCCACTGTGAGTCCGTGCCACATGGAACCAGTCCAGTTGATCCATTTTCTATGTAGTCCTCAACTCGAGCTTCCATGCCGCCGAACTTTCTACCACTCATCGGAACAGCATCTGCCTCTTTGAGAGCGATCCCGGGTACCTTATGCAGAGACACTCGTCCGTGAAGCTTCTGCCTTTGCTCGCCAGTCACTCAACGGCCCCGAAGTTCGTCAAGCTACCTTGCTCTCACGAAGAACATCGTCTTTACGATGCGCTCGGTTTCCACGGTCGGAAGTAAGCCCATTAATCTATGAGTGGTAGCTGTTTATGATATGATTGTGAAGACTATGACTACAGCGTCCGTCCCTCTATCATCTCCCACACTTCCGCTAAAATTTAGCTCAATGCAGTTCGACTACATTGTGCGCTTCTCACCCTTCGCCCATCGAAAGCCAGCTGATCTCTCTCAAAGTTTGCTCTGGATGGATCCATTGAGACCGTTGTCCGCGCCTCGGGATACATCCAGTCTGCCTACTGTGAGCACTGATTTCTGTTTCCGCGCGAACCAGACTGAGTTCTGGACTCCGAACAGACGCGAAAAACAACAATTACGGTTAGCCACATTCTAGCGTTCGTTTGTTTGCTCCATGGGGCCTGATGATTGTTAGGTTACCAGATACACGATGTGCTGAGCGGCAGCATGCATGACCATGTGCTAACCTGGAAGGTATCTGAGCCGTAATCAAGCCTTGATTCCTGTAAAACTCTCTTCCAGGTTGACATGGACATCCTCGGTACCGAAAACACCTTCGTCAAGCACAAGATCGTTCCTGCAGAGATTAAATATCCCTGGGCCAACAAGACGCGCTCCACTATGCGCCTTGAGCGCGCGCGTGTAGAAAACGAGGATGACGCGAAACTGGTCGGCCGTTCTCATTTCCAACTGTTCGGAACTACTAAACCGGACAGTCCTGGCCGCGGAACGGCGCCGAAATATTCCTGGTTGAAAACAGCGATAAGTACGCCACGTCCTGCCGCACGTGTGCAATTCCGCTAATCTTCTTCGGAATTCAGGCCCAATAAATATGGGGAGCCCAGGGGGTACAAGATTGCGCCTTCTCGCGGCGGGTCTGGGATGCACCTCACAATCGAGAATAGGTACGTCGCTGAGCCCACCTTGTATCCTCTAGTATCAATTTGTTGCAGTGCAAACCTCCTCAAATCGCAGGCCTTCGCGAAACACGCTCTGTACGTCACAAAGCAGAAAGATACCGAGGCCCGCGCTTCACGCGCAAACAATAACTATGACCCTGGCAAGTACACTCTCCCTGCATCCGCGCGACTAAAACTGAATCGTTCACAGGGAATCCCCTTATTGATTTCGACGCATTCTTCAACGGTAGGCCGTCAACAATGTATCTTTGATTCCAATCGACGTGACCCAGGCGAATCATTGAACCAGACAGATATTGTTCTGTGAGTCTTCGTTTGAGTCAAACGTAGTACATCTGACCCGCTCCATCCACAGCTGGTTAAATGTGCCAACTTCATTGACCAAGCAATCATACGATCTGATCTTTGAGGTAGCTCGGCATGCACCATGTCCCACACACCGGAGATATGCCTAACACCGTGTTCACAACGGCGCAGTCTGCTTTCATCATATCCCCGCGTGCGCTTTGCGCTCCGCGCACACTAGCTAGTCTCTGACCCGATTCTCAGATAACTATCTGCACAATGATGCCTCTCGGGCATCTCGGCAAATGGTCAGGATCGACTACAACTCCTCTGGCGTACAATTCGTGAAGGAATTCGGAGGAACGATGCCCTCTGGGATGGTCAATATGGTCCGTCCACCCGTCCCCACATTGTCACTATCTGCTCAAGCCGGCAACATAGACGGCAATGCAGCCAAACTTCTACAACTATGAGGGAGATGTCGCCGTTAGAAAATTCGTGAGTTTATGGGCTTGTTTTGTCGCCTTGCTGACGGATACATTGTGTACCAGCCCTATGACCGTGAGTCCTGCATTCATATCCCTTGCTCTCTTTCTAACCCTAAAACAGCCCTGCACCCCTTTAACGACAGTCAGTACCTGCCATCACCCCCATAGAAAATACTGATGATTGCCACAAAATAGCTGAGAGTATTATTTGAACCCTGACGACTCGGCTAGATACAGGCCGCGACCTACGCAAAACTTCTTCTATAGTGCATAAAACATCTCAGTTACACATCAAAAAGACCAACCAACCCCAAGAGTCGCTCCCGCCCTGACATTTCCATCTTCTCATTTTCGTGATCACAGGTGAAGCTTGGGCCCGCCTATCACTTACAACGAGTCCCACCCTCGTCTCGTCTGAATATTCCCCTCCCTCAGTAAGTGTGAGCTGCTCCGACCGCTGGAAATGGGCCTCCGTCGCTCTCAAATCACACCGCAGGATCCCAATTAAAAGGCCGCCTGAAGTTTGATTTTTATGTGACAAAACCCAGGCTCAATCGGGTCACTTTTTATTAAGGCAAAAAAGGTCGTCCAAAAGCAGACTAGTTCATGCACTAAAGTAGAAAGCCTGTTTTGTACCAGAATATCTTGAATAAAAATGAAACTTCGGGGGGCTTTTTAATTGTGGTCCAGCGCTAAAGAGTACCAGGTGCCTGCATATTAAGTAGCAGAAATGACATCACCACGGGGAACCCCAGTTAAAAAGCCCCCTGAAGTTTCATTTTTATTCAAGATATTCTGGTACAAAACAGGCTTTCTACTTTAGTACATGAACTAGTCTGCTTTTGGACGACCTTTTTTGCCCTAATAAAAAGTGACCCGATTGAGCCTGGGTTTTGTCACATAAAAATCAAACTTCAGGCGGCCTTTTAATTGGGATCCTGCGGTGTGAATAGACTTGAACCATCTTACATCTGTGAAAGTCCAACATGCCGGTCGGCCATCATTACATCACATGAGGAGGACCTTGTTTGGACTGCACTGCCACTTCGCCCTTGCCGCACGCCGTCACCGCCACTTGACCGACAGTCGGAAAAAGCATCAAGTAGGCTGTAGCCCTTGTCACTTTCCAGGCAGCATCCAAAGAAATGCAGGACCCTGAATCATCGGAAGCTACCCAGTCACAGGTCATCAGGGTCGAAGACTTGTGGTTTCCGAAAGACACAACAATCGCTATACGAGCCGGAAACAAGATATTCCTCGTTTCTGGTGCAGTACTCGCTGCGAGGTCTGCCGTGTTCCGCGATATGCTCGCGCTTCCCCAGCCGACCTCAACTGGCGACAGCGAGCAGATCGACGGAAGCCCCGTGGTGCGCTTGCACGACGCGGCGGAAGATGTGGAGGTCTTCTTGAGAGCGATTTTTGACTCGAGGTGGGCTTACCTCAATACCTCCACTTCTTCCCCGGTATTTCTGACCAAATTCAACAGCTACTTCATGCCAGCTCCGGCTCCTATTGAACTCGCTGTCGTGCTATCGATCCTTCGACTATCCCACAAATATGATATCCAGTACCTGCACCGTCGCGCCTTAACGCACTTGGCTGAAGATGGGTGGTACAGAAAAACCTGTCAATGGGATGATGAAAGTGGAAACCACCTTCTAGAAGATGCTTCTTCCCTAAACGCTAGCCCTGGTCTCGCCTTCTCTATCCTTGACGCCGTGAAGGAGGTTGAAGCCCTCTGGCTCATGCCCTTGGCATATTATTGTGCCTCTACGTTCACGCCTCAGGAGTGCTCGCCCTTCCTCCATGGGAGCACCGAGCAATTCGCACGCAATGCTGTCGCCATCCACCCTTACCTCGTTCGCGCGACAATCAACATCAACCAGTTTCTTACTCTGCATGATCGGTGCGCAACGACCAAACGATGCACCTCGGTCCGCCAAAAACACCTCGACAGCCTTTTCTCTCGGGTCGACTTGGAAGATGATCAGGATCCGCTCGCCGAGTGGGAGCGCGGCAAGCTGGAGGATCTAAAGGTGCAAGGGATGTGTGATCCTTGTTATCGACTGGCAAAGAAGCGCCGTAACAAGGCCGCAACAGAGTTTTTGGATAAACTCCCGAGTCTCTACGGGCTCCCGCCATGGGAGGAGCTGAGGGCTATGAAGCAGACTGCTATGGGCGAGGAAGAGGAGGCCGAGGAGGACGAGGAGTCCGATGAGGATATAGGAATGTGGTCTTAGCTACGTATATGGCGAGCTAGGAATGGAATGCCCGAGGATATGCGTATCTCTAAGGTAAACGAAAGTGTATTTCTTGTTCCATTCTTGAACGACTGCTGGTGAGCTAGCTGCACTTCGAGCTTGGCTAACCCTGCCAATTGCATCCATGAACCAGTTCCGCTGGGACCAACCTGAAGTCCTAGACTAACGCACGGCTGGAACAAACCCCAACGAACATCACATTCACGCAAGTATCTAATTTATGCACCTCTCCCCCCAAGTCTCTTCCCCTACTCGCCCGTTCTCCTCCTCTTCTCATTCTCATTCTCCGCCTTCGCTTTCCCTTCTCTTTCCCCCATCCTTGCTTCCATCTATCTGGCGTCCTTCTACATTCCACACGCATCCCCCCGCCCCCCGAAGTCAACCCAAATCCTATGCGACGCTGCACACCTACCCAACGCGCTGCACGACAACGCTCCCGCCGAGCCCCGCGCCGCCGACGCTCTGCGCGTCCTCGAGCGTGCGCGTCGGGAACGTCGTGTGCAGCGTGTACGCCGGCGCCGGCCCGGGGTGCGCGCTGCGTGTTGGCGTGGTGTGTTGGCATGTGGTGCGTGGTGCGGGAAACAGTCCAGTACAGACGGATTCGGATGGAAATCGAGTCGGCGCCAATGTAGGAAGGAAGGGAAGAAATACAGATAGAAATAACCATGAGCCCAGTCAGAAATTGATCACGCGTAGTAAATTAAAGAAAGGCGGACGCACGCATTGGCATCGATGAAGGCGCGCAGGTCCGCGACGGTGTGTGTGGTGTTGAGGCGCGCGAGGAGGCTGCGAGGGGGCGGGTGTTAGCATTTATTGAGTGATACACCGAGGATTGGAGAAAGAAAATGGAGCGAGGGTGGGAAGAACGATGGTAAAGCGCCGGGATAGGGACCACATAGGCGCCCTCAGGTCCCCATTGCCGCGCGAGCAAAGAGCGCCCCGCAAACGCAAACGGAAGAAGCAAGACGAAAGACGAAAGACGAAAAGCGAAGGAAAGAAGAGGAAATGGAACGCACCGCCCCCCGTCCGCGAGGCGCACCTGCACCTGCGCCACCGGCGCGCTCTCGTCCACTGTTGGCGCCATCGCTGCCGGAGGTGCATATGGAGCGGAGGCCGCCGAGTCAGATCCCGAGGCGGAGGTAGAGGCGGAGGTAGACGCAGAAGGACCCGCGCCAGAGAGGCCGGGCACCGGCGCGCCGAGACGCACGCCGCCCGCGCCCCACGCGTCGCGCGGCGGGACAAAGTCCTCGGTCGTGCGCTTGGCGACGACGACCTCCACCGGCTGCCCTGGGCGCACGTTGAGCAGCGCGGGCGGTGCGAGTCTGGCGAGGCCTTAGCATTTATCGTTATATGGCAGGAGAAACGCGGCGCACCCCGAATGAATCGCCTCGAGCACGGCGGCGTGCGCGGGGTCGTCGTAGCGCATGAGCGGGCCGTCCTCGACCGTGAAGCCGTCGCGCCAGAACGTGAGGCGGCGCGTCGCGGGCGCGGTGTCCGGGTCCGCCGCGCGTGGGTCGGGGATGAATGTGCTGGCGATGTCGTCGGATCCGAGGGTGTGCCCGCCGCCGATGAAGGCCGTGCCTCGCGCGGGGGCGAGTGGCGCCGGGGCGGCGCCGGTCCTGCGGGACGTTAGCAAGGGAAATGAGACAGTGGGGAACGAAACGACGCACTCTGCAGCGCGCCTGAGGAGGTCGCGCACCATGCTCCCGCCCGGCCCGCCGCGCGGCTGGCGGTCGGGGTTCTCGATGCTGAAAAGACAAAATCAGGCTCCCCTCGGGCTCATCGATCGAAGTGCACCTGATGCCACTGCGCTCGACTCGTCGCTCACGTTGGGGCGCCTTGAGGGGCCGGAGGCGGGCGCGTGGCGCGCCGGCGATGGGGCAGACGCGATGTCCCGCAGCGATGCGATGCGTGCGCCGCCGCCACCGCCGGTGCTGTGCGCGCTTCCCCCGGCGCTTGCGCCCCACGCGCCGATACGGCCGACACGCGGGGCGGCGGGGCGGACCCACGCCGTCGGGAGGGGCTCGTTGACGGGGCCGGCACTGAGAGAGCGGGGCGCAGAAGGGTTGTCGTTGGACATGGTGGTTAGAGGCAGACGGGTCGACCGTCGAGGATTGCGGACTAAGCGAGGGAAGCCCTACGTCTCAACGCAGCATGTAAAGTGGTCACACCAAGAGATCTGCGTCTCGAACTTGGGAAGCAGCGAGATCGGCGCTTTTGCTCACGTGACACACCGATCGCCACTGTCACCTCGCCACGTCGACACACCACACCGCAGCGTCTACGCCGCCGTCTGCAAGAACGCCGCCCAGGTGCGTCTCTACCACCGTCCTCGTCGCATCTCAGAGTCGTTTCGCAGCACACAACGCCCTCGCCGCCCACGTCCGCCAGCACACACGACATCCGTGGCGTCGCCGTCGCCCTCGGCGCTCGCAAACGGCCCTCGTCCCCTAGCACACGACGCCTGCGCTGTCGCCGCCGCCCTCGTTTGCTCGCTCGAAACGCCACCGCCCGTCCGCACGCGCACGCGACACCCGCAGCGCCGCCGCCGCCCTTGTCTGCAACGTCGCAACGCCGCAAGGCCGCACCCACGCCCTCCCAGCGCCGAACGACCCCGCCGTCCGTCGGGTCTCAGCTGCGCGCGCGGCCATTTACCTACTATACAAGGTACGCTGCTCTATCTACTTCTTGCTTTAGATCACCTGCTGACCACCTTGAAAAAGGTGCGCAGGTGCGCGGTGCGCTTCGTGCGTCGTGCCCCGCCGCCCCCCGTCCTCCCCCGCCGCACATCCGCATCTCGGCCGCTCCCCTCGCGCCCAAAGACCTACGCAGACGCATCGCGCGCAGGCTAGCAGCGCCGCGCGACCCAGGTCGCCCGTTCGTCCGCACCTCGTGCAGCGTGTCCCGCCCTCTGCCGCGAGCCCCCGTCGCCCCCCGCCGCACATCCGCATCGC
This sequence comes from Mycena belliarum, assembly GCA_029282135.1. Taxonomy (NCBI): domain Eukaryota; kingdom Fungi; phylum Basidiomycota; class Agaricomycetes; order Agaricales; family Mycenaceae; genus Mycena; species Mycena belliarum. The sequence continues at coordinate 190,297 of JARJCN010000066.1, forward strand.
GCGCCGACTCGCAGCGCCGCGACCCAGATCGCCTGCTCGCCTGCTCGCCCGCTCGCAGACGCCCTGTGTGTCCGCCCCGCCCACACCCGCAAACTCACCGCTATCGCGCGCGCCCCACGTCGGACGGACTGTCCAGACCGGCCGCGCGCAAGTCCTCCGCCTGTCCCGCCCGCCCTGCCGATTCAGCGCCGTTGGGAGAAGCCGCCGACGCGTGCAGGATTCGGGTGGGACGTGCCGCAGGACACCTCCGAGTTGCACCCCCCGGCACGTCGCGGCAGCGCGATTTCGCCCGCCTGCTTGCTGCTCCCAAGTCGCGGCACGCGCGCGCCGTGCCACAGGACACGCGGGAGCGTCTCGGACGCGCTGGGACTCAGAGGTAAGCGAATATATCGGATCTCGGCGCGTAACTTACCGTGCGCCAGAGTCGTACGCGCTGGTGGGCGCGCCTCCCGCCTCCCGCCTCCCGCCTCCCGCCGCCCGCTTACAGCAAACCCGCGCCGCTCGCGTTTGCCGCCCGCGCAGCTCCCCGACGCGCTTTGCGCAAGTCCCGTCGCCGCGCGCGAGGGGAAGCGAGCGCGGGCGCGGGCGCGTGTCCGACTCGAATGCGCGCAACCGAGCCCGTCCGCAACGCAGCTCGGGCGCGCCTCGCCACTCGTGCCCCGTCCCCCGCCTCGCGCCGTCCGCTTTCCGCAGACTCCCGTCGCGTAAGAACCCCGTGCCGCGCACGCATGCCGCCCGCGACTCCGCAGGCCGGTCTGCGCGCGCGGCTCAGGGTGCCGCGCGCAACACGAACGCCTGCCGAAACAGGATCGGGGCGCCACGTTGCGCGAAACAGGCGCCGGCGCAAGTCGCGCGAACGGCGGCGCACTCGCGCCCGTCCGCGAGAAGTCCCCGCCGCGTGCGTGCTGAAGGACCGGTCGTTTGTTAGCAAGTACTTCAGCGCGGAAAATGAAACAACGCGCCTTAGACATCGGCTGGGGCGCGGCGCAAGTCGAATCCGGGCCCGGGTACGCAAACGCGTCCGCCCGCCAACGCAGCTCGGGCGCGTACACAGTTCTTGCGCCCGGCCGCGAGCGCGAGCGCGCAAACTCGGCGCGGGCAACGCGCAGGGGCTGCTCAATAGTAAGTACACTTTAGCGCTGAAATTGAGATAACGCACCTTAGACATGGAGTGGGGCGCAAGTCCACAGCCCGCAGGCGCACGCCGGGCGTAAGTCGAGTCCGGGCGCGGGTACGCTCCGTCCGCATCGAATGCGCTGCGCGACTGCGTCCGCCCGCCAACGCGGCTCGGGCGCGTGTAAACGCAAACGCAGCGCAGGCAGCGCGGAGGGGCTGCTCGATTTCAGTAAGTAGCTATCCGCGCTGGAATCAAGCTAACAACGCACCGTAGAGATTGAATGCGGCGCAGGGGGGATGCGCGCCGAGGCCGCTGGCGGCGCAAGTCGAATCGGACGCCGTCCGCGTATACGATTCGCAGCGGTTGTGCCGTGCGCGGTGCGACATTCGTAGACGCAAGGCGCTGCGAGCGCGGGCTCGGGCTCGGGCTCGGCACGTCCCAGCGACCCGCCGCTCAAAGGGACGCCCGGCCTCGAGCGCGAGCGCGCAAACGTAGCGCAGGCGGCGCTGAGGGGCTGCACAGTAGTAAGTAGGTATTCGCGCTATATCGAAGGAACATACCTTCGAGATTGAATGCGGCGCACTCGAGCCTGCCCCGCTGAACGGACCTAAAGTAAAACCAGAACGAGTTAGTTGGTGCTTCGTTCGATGGTGTGACGCACCTGTACCAAGTCGAACCCAAGGATCGAGGCCCACTGAACCTGCGTGACTGTCTTGAATAAACTTGAACCTTGGAGCATCGGACATTGGAGCTTGAAGACCCGGTGCTTGAAGATAGACTTGAGTTGCATGAAGTTGAAGGTAAGTCGGCTAATATAAGCTCGAGAAACTAAGCCAGGCTTACCTTGCGACAAACGGGCATAGTTCCGGTCTTTCTGGGTACATGCCGTGCGGGAGCGTAGTCTCGCATTTGTACAGAGTCAAGACCTAACCAAAAGAAAGAAGTCAGCGCGAGGTGACAATGAAGGAGCTCACGGCGCACCATAAAGATCTGCTTGAGTTATACTAGATGTCCGAACTACGCCCGTAGATCTAATATGTCAAGTCAGTCAAGTTGAACTTGAACCAAAATGAACGCAACTTACCTCGCGCAATACTGGATCATATAGTCCCGGTGTCTGTCGCATTCAAACCGAAGTCAGAAATCGAGATACAAGTACAGTCAGATCCTACCTGGTGCATTTGAACAAAAACCTCGCGTTAGAACGTAGTGACGATGCTGGACTAATAGAATTGAAGTCAGGTATCGTAAACTCGATAGAACAGTCAAGACGTACCTTGAAAGCGAATTGGGAAGTCAGTGGAGGCATATCGACGGTCTCTGTGGAATAGTTAGCTATCAAGAGTTCGCTACAATGGTGGAACCTTACCTTGAGAGCGAACCACTTGTCAGTTCAAGCGCAAGGTCGCAACAAGCATAGTCACAGTCGCTGTGATAAGTATTGAAATCAGCGAAGTAGAAGTCAATAGAGCGACGAGAACTTACCTTGACATCGGACCAGCTTGTTAGTTGAAGCACAGGAGTCGCAACAAGCATAGGTACGATCTCTGTGGTCAGAAAATTGAAGTCAGCAACACAGATTCAAGGGAACGACTGAAACTTACTTTGAGAGCGAACACACTTGGCATCCGAAGTAGAGGAGACGCAATAAGGATAGCTACAGTCTCTGTGGTGAGCGATGTTGAATTCAATAGAACAGCCAGAACTCACCTTGAATGCGAACGAACTTCTTAGGAGTTGCAATAAGTATAGCCACGGTTTCTGGCAACAAGAATCGAAGTCAGCGACCCAGAATTCGATAGAACGATGAAAGGTTACCTTGAGATTGGTTGAAGCACAGAATTCGCAATAAGTGTAGTTACAGACTCTGAACCGAAGTCAGCGAAGTAAGATCCATTAGAGCGACCGAAACTTACCTTGAAGTCGAACTAGCTTGCTCCGTGGAATCGCAACAAGCACAGGCAAGGTGTCTGGGGTAAGAAGTGAAGTCAGCGATGTTGGATTCAATACAACAACCAAAACTTACCTTGGAGGCGAATCAACTTCTCAGTTGAAGAACAGTAGTCGCAATAGGATAACCACAGTCCCTGGGATGGGTGAATTGAAGTCAGCGACAAAGAATCGAATAGAACATCGAAAACTTACCTTGTATTGACTCGCATTGACTGCGTCACAAGTTGTATAAGACAGGTCGAAGGGTTTCAAGCCAGACTAAGGAAAGTCAGTAGATATGAAGGGACAGATTTGAGCAGCAAGGGGGAGCGGGACCAGGGCGAAAGGGTTGGAGCTTGACTCGAGTATAAACCCAGAATCAAGCCCTTATGCACCCGAGCACAAGCAAGAAGGATGAAGTCTGGACTTACATAGTGTTCGAAACCGACAGTAAAACCAAAACCCGGTCGAGATTTGACCTGGAAAGTAAGGGAAGTCAGTCGTTATTATTGAGGGTTCAATAGAGCTCTATAAAGGCGAAGATAGTGAGACTTGTGTGTGAGACTTGACTCGAGTATTGGCCCGGGTTCAAGCCAACAGCACTCGAGCTCGAGAAAAAGTCCAACAGCAAGTAAACGCTTACTGTGGAGCGTGCGTTATTGGAAAGCAATAGAGCGAACTTCGTTTCTGTAGACTGTTAAAGGAATTAGAAAGATTCATACAAAAAAAGCTAATGCACACACCGAAATGAAGGGTCCGCGCCGTACAATATTGAGCCGTCCTTGAGTGATAAAATAGAGCCCTATGAAGTCAATGAGCATTGTGAATGAGATATCAGACGTTCTAGACCAATGTCTTACCTGGATTAGCCTCTGCGCGAGGCCGCCGTGGCGGTCGATGTGCAAGAGATGATGCCCGGACCGGCGGGCCGGGGTGTCCGATGCAGCGCCGATAATGCCGAGGTCGGTCGGCCAGCGCAAACGTCGATGGTGTGAGGGGCCGAGTGGCGCGGCAGCGACAGCGAGGTGTCGAAGGAGCGGCCCAGTACCCTCGGATGCCATGCCGTGCATGCCGAGGTGAGAGAGGGTCCGGGCTGAGTGGGCGGAAAGTGGGCGAGGTGGGGCTGAGTGAAGATGTGGCAGAGGATTGGGGAGGTTTATATAGACGAAATGAGCTGTCAATCCATGAGAATTGATCAGACTGCGGAAAAGGTCCGGTTTCAGAGCGCGGGGACCTCGATTTTCGCTTACCGATGTCCACTTTCGGATATATGTCTTATACCGAAGAAGGGCTTCCTGTGCATGCTACAGGCATGCAAATGCTTCGCAAAGTTGATTTTCGGGATTGAGAACATATCCCGAGCTTGAAAGCATGCAGCAGACCGCTCCTGCACGCAAGGTAAGAACATCGGACATGGGACAATATCGGACTTGAGGAACGCAGCGGCGGAGGTAGGCTGCCAGCGGACCGATGATCGCATCGCTAAGCTAAGCGATGGGTTCGCCGTGATGGGGGAGCAGACTTGAAGCCGCCCGGAACTTTCGGAAACCAGATCTGGTTTCAGGGTGTATCTGGTGAATGGTGCCAATCCCAACCTGCCCGGGGTCCTGAGAGACGGGGAGAAGGTGCGTGACACCGTGTGACATGCTTATGTAAAGTTTTCAAAGCGCCCTGGCGAGTGTTTGTGTGGCTGAAGGGGGGATTCAACCTGCGCTATTCAGCACTGTTGCCAGCTTCTGTGAACGCTGGGCGCTCGTGAGACCATCTAGACATAATTCGGTAATGCAAAAGACTTACGGCATGATGTTTCGGCTTATACCCTGACTTCAACTCTCAGAAAGCAGGACACAAATTTTGCATTTCCTTTTTGGGTGGCAGATGTAGTGGCTGTAAGGGGCAGCGGTCCAATCACCGAGCCAAAAAATTCCGGTGTAGGGCACCATTTTTTTTGACCGAAATATGGATATTTCCGGCGTTTAGGGTTGTTTTGCGTCAAATATCGTAGTCTTAAAGACCTTGGGGGCATAAATGAAAAATCTAAAAAATGACCAAAAAATGCAATATCGAGCCTTGAACGGAGAAACAAGCCGCGCAACCACTACACTAATGTGACGATAACCTGGGGTCCTCGAGGTACGACATGAGCTTACGCTAATACTAGCCGAGCTCAACAGCGCTAACCACCCCAACAGCGCCAATTTTCGGCACTGCCCGGGTTCCATTCCGGCTGTTCCAATTGATGCGGAGGCTGTTCAAGGTCGCCGCGAGGGATGTTTTAGTTTTGTCCCAACATTCCCCTGTCCCAGGATACATGTATAGGTGGGTAACGAAGTTACCCAATAAAATGTGAAGCAGGATCCGAGCATTGGACCCGCTTGCTGCAAAGAGCGGGACGACGATGCTCGCGTTCGGCTATTTCCGGGCGCCGACGCCGTAATTATGTGCTGGCAAGTTAGCCGCTGCCATTTCCTTGCCGCCCCAGTCAGATCTGCCCCAAACTTTTTTTTTTGGGTTTATTGGGCTCCCGCAAACCAAGCAATATTGCTAGGGAGTTGTCCGGAGATGCAGCTCTTTCACCTACAGTTGAGGTGCAAAGGACTACGAAGCCGGATTACTTTAGACCACGGCCCCACAGCAAACTCCGAAATCAGCTGATCTCGCTTACACGGCAGGTCTAATGTTACAACACATTCTTCAATTGCCCGCAATGTGATCTTGAGTGGCATTAGCAGCAAAGGGGGCTCGCTCTGTGCTAGTCTCGTACCCATCCGTTAAGGGCAGTTTCGCTCGCTGCGCTCGCGGGCAGAGAATCAGGCTCCTTCACAGCCGCGGTTTCGAGGATAACAGTCTCAGTAGCGGTGTCACAAACTGTAATCTGAGAAAATTCCTGTAAAATTGAATATTTTTGACGTGTGACATCTTGTTACAGAGTGACTCAAGTTCTGGGTTATCCTCTCCACGGCGGCTGCCCGATAACATATACAAATAACATAGCCACAGGACCCCGGCTTCCCGATTTGGACTTCACTTTCTCCTCGGCAGCCGTCGCCTATAGATGGCACTCGAGACAGCGTCGCGCACTCAGCTCGAGGCCGTATTGGACATCTGTGATCAGCACAAACTCACTGTGCCCACATTTGTTGTCTCCGTTCTCCGACACCCGGACTTCAGCCATCATCCCGCCGTCAATGATCTTGCCGCGCATTCCGATGAGATCCTCAGGGCTTTCTTGAAGCATCCTAAATCATCGGACTCCACCCTTGCATGGGCTAATGGCATAATTAAATCCCAATATGCTCAGTTCATCAGAGATCTCGCAGATAAAGAGAACGGCTGGCATTTTTCAGCTGCAAACACATCTGCCGCTCAGCTGCAAGAATTCCGCATTGAAGATATGGCCACAAAAATGAAGACTCTTGCTCCCGAGCTATGGGACTTGTTTGGACTTTTACTGTCAGCCAACCGGCAACCCGATGTTGAAGAGGATAGTCTCATGGACATAGATTTGCCAGAAGACAGCCCCGCGCAGCGAGCCCAAAAGCACGCAGAGAGACGTGATGCTCTAATTGTGATAGTGAGATTGGTTCCAATCGTCAATATACATAGATCTGTATTGACAAATTTGACAGAAAAAAGTCGTCATGATAAGTGTCATGATGCAGAGTACAAATGCAAAATGCAATGCACTCGAAAGTGTGTTTGGCATCTTCCTTCATGCCTCCAACACACCATACAAGGTCATTGAGACCCTTGCTCATATGGGCATCTCCATTTCAAGTGACGCTATCGAGAATGCGGTCCGCTCCCTTTCCCGAGAAACCCGCCAGACTCTTCGTGCAATGGGGGAAACCCTGCTTGTTGGATATGCGTACAACAATTTTGACATCAACTTTCCGGGAATTGTACCGGTTGTTGAGAAGTCCACAGACACACTCACACACCTTACATCCTGCGGCCTCATCTTCCTCGAGCACGGTGTCACAGCTGACCACCTGCGCTGCTCAGAGGAATTGTGGAAGAAAAATCCTCTCAATCCTGCCTTTGATGTGAGCACTGCCCCATCGACTCCGACAATGCTCGAACTCGAGCAACATTTGGAAAAACTTCACCCCGAAAAGCCTCATCCATCAAACTTAACATCCCGCGAGCGCTTCAATTCATGGCTCTTTCGTTCGGACCTGGTCACGTATGGCCCCGGTTATTTCGACATATTCTCTGCTGAGCTTGGGAAGCCCGAGATGATTGAGCAGATCCCTGTTGTTCCAATGCGATGGGCCCCAGCGCGCTCACTTGATGTGAAGCAGTCCATGGTTGCAGGCAACCTGCAGGCAATTCCAGAATTTATTCAGCAGGGCGGAGTCGGTGACCCGACGGAAAAGGTCCAAGGGCCTTGGCTTCCCAGTCTTTTGTCAATTGTCCCCTTCGTGATTTTATTCCACGGCGATCTGGGTACTGGTGAACGCATTCTGTCCTTACTTCAAAGACGGGCAATTGAAGACACCCCATGGAGGCGATACCAATATGTGATTTATGTCATGGGTCTCTTTCACCTGAAGATGGCCGCTGCAGACGCCATCTGGAGGATATTCATCGAGCCAAAGATCGGGCGTGAGGACCCAACAAGTCTAATGCATTTTGTTGCTCTCCTTCGCCCGAAGGAAACTGGCAAGATTGGCTCTGATCCTGGCTTTCGACGGATGCATGAGGTTATTGCGCACGTCGGAGCTGCACTTCGGTTGGATGCCTGGCGCATTGAAGTCCTTCGCCGGAACCCCCAGTGGAAGTCTCTGCAGGACTTTGCCGATTCCAAACCATCTTTTGCGCTCATCACCGAGATTTCAAACTACCTTGCATCACACTACGTTGCCGGTGCTGAGCATCACAATATTTTCGAACTGCGCCAGAAACCGAAAGCACAACGAGATCAGCAAAACGAAAATATTCTTCAGATGCACCAATATTTCAGCCTATACGAGGAACTGTCGTCCGCGATGAACTATGGTGACATCGGGCGTGTCGAGACTTTGTTCCCGACATGGATCTATATCTTCAAGGCAACAGGCAAGCATAAGTATGCTGCTCACATGAAGAAGTTCCTTATAGATGTTCACTTTGTCTACCCCCCTCCCTTGCGACATGCTGTCAGGTACAATATCATGCCAAATCCTACCGGAGTAGATGGGAAATCCCGGGGTGTTGACTGGGTGGTTGAGCAGATGATTAATCTGCCAACGAAGGTCGGCTCAGGCACGCGCACTTATTCCAGGCTGACAGTCTTGTTTTCAGGACACTTATGGCGGCAGAGGATCGAATTACACCAAGAAAAGAGTCCTAGAAGAGTCACCGCTAATCCATATTTACAGCCAATGCTGCGACAATATTGCACGCAATTTTCACCTTTCATCATTCACTTCACAACATGGGGCCCCGGACATGGCTAAAACACTTGGAAAGACGTCCAAATACATGCAGGAGCACCAACCGAACGAACATCGGACCGGGCGGACAACTGCATACATTATTCCCGACATAATCAATCACGGTCAAGATAGAATGTTTGCAGGAGATACGGAGCAGGAAAATATTTCGGAAGAGTATGAAGAGTTTGGGGATACACAGATTGAGCCAGACGATCTCCTCGTTGAATAATACATCCAGTATTCTATGAACACCAAGTGGTGGGAAGTTGTTTACGGTGATTTACGTGTGGAGTAAAAATGGAATGGATCCAGATATCGAGATGGATCAAATGGGTGGTGGGGATGTGCAAGAGACGGTAAAGGGAACGAATGCGACTGCACACCTGGGTTGAGCTGCGAGGTATGAAGCTGCGGAAGGGTTGACGATACATTTTCGGCAGCAAGTCCCAATCGGGATGTCGAGGCCATCGGCGTCGATTGCGTGTGTGCCACCGAGCCCGGATTACCAAGGAGAGAGGGACGGAATGGTGTAGATGGTGGTTCGCGAGAGCGCGGGAACTGCTCGAAGTTCAGTGGCCGGGGGGTGGGCCGGGGAGTAACAGCCAATGCAGCAGGATTGAAAGAAAAAGGTGTGATCGGTGTGGACTGCTCCGGCATGCTGAGTATTGGGTTAGGGGCGGTAGGAGGAGTATTTTCGGCTGCTTGTGCCCGGCCGCGATGAGTGGGAGGTGTCCAAAGGGCACATTTACGATTTGAAGCTATAAATCCGACAACTTTGTTAGCTTTAGACTCCGAGACAGATAATGCAAAGTACACACCGATATGCCCTAAGAGATGGCATTTACTGCACCTCCTATTCTTCGGCGTCGATGGGGATGCAGGGGAGGCATTATTGGAATGTAACCCGGGGCGCAGAGGGGTGGTAAAAGAAAGAGCGGGTTGGGGTGGAGGTGGAAGTGGGAGATGTTGGGAGATAAGAACGAGGACCTTGGCGCCATCCTCAGCAGCTCGATGCCAACGCGTCTCTCGGATCAAATCAGCCGTGGTCTGAATTTTGTAGAAGTGAGTGCAATCAGCAATCCGAGAGAGTACCTCGTCTGACATGATTGCGCCGGCACCGTGTTTTCTAAAGCTGAACGGGCCAAGGACTTCGTTCGTACGGTCCTTGCGGAAGGTATGAAGTGCGTCCCGCAAGGCCATGTCTGCGGGCGTAGTTGAGTATGGGGCAATACGGGAGCGTTGGGGTTGTTGTTTGGGTTTGGGGAGATCAACCCGTGCAAAATCGGCGAAGTCGGCGGGGGTGCAGAGCTCGCAACAGACCTCTGAGGCGGAAATGACGCAGCGCCTGCAACCACCAGGAACGTCCGGGCGGCACTCCAGATGAGTTGAGACTGACTTTCGTGAGTATACAACATTATTTGAGCAGAAACGGAATTTGCTTACCTGTCATGTCGTTCCCGAAGAATGTTGTTGCAGGATCCCGGTGGCAAGGCTTCCCCGGCTGTCGCGTACGCGCATTTATGAAGTCGTCGAGCGCTGGCTCAAGACGATCAGCACCCTTTTTTTTGGTGGGTTTTTTCCAAGCCGGCTCGTGCTCTATGAGGGCATCGTAGACGGCACGCCTGCTGGCACGGTAGTCGTCCGAGGAGATGGTAGGGGGAGCGGGCAGTGCGCCGACTTCGGGATCGTCATCGGGGTCGTTCGCGTCGTTGGGGTCTTCCGGTTCGGCAGGTGCAGGCACAGACGGGGCTGGCTGCGGTATATGAAGAGGGAGGTTGGGGGAGTCTCGGCTTGCCACTGCGACACGTTTGGCAGCCGGCTGCTCAGGTTCATCAGCGAGGTGCTTCCGTTTCTTCGATGTTTCAGCCCGTTTTGCTGCCCTGGCTTCAGCCTTCGCGATATTTTGGTCAAATCGTTTCGGCTCCACCAAGAAAAGGCCGCGTGCGACAAGATGCATGGCACGGGCAGCTCTGCCAAGGCGCTGCCAGAGCGTACACATGTCGCAGGTGGACCGCCACTGGATGACGAGAAGGATGTCGGCGAGATCAAGGCCCTGTTGTACAAACATCAGACTCTTGATCCGTGCGACTGAAAACGAGACAAACCATCCCAAATGAATCGGTGCAGCACAAACCCCAGATCCTGCCAGCCTTTAATGCTTCCGACTCGATGTCCTTGAACTCGGAGGACATCTCTGAGTTGAACCACTTGATTTTGTGGCGATATTCCAGAGGTAGACGTCCGCGGAGAAATTTTGCCGCCTCGACAGCATCAGCGATGCTATCAAAGAATATCAAGAATTTTGGCGGTAAGGGATCCCCAGGCTGCCAGTTCTCCTTGATGAGAAACGCGAGGTCCTTGAAGCTACTCATCGAGTACTTCATCTCGCGGACAACCAAGTGGATATTGGGGCGGTCATTTGAGCGCCGAATAATGGTGACCTTGTCGCGCAGGACTTGAAGCGTATGCATCACGTCCGAAAGCACGGCAGGTGGCAGCGTGGCGGAAACGATCAGGAAGGGAATGGAGCGTGGGATGAGGAAGCGTAGACGGCCGACTTCCTTGTACTCGGGACGGAAGCCGGCCCATTTGCTCACGCAATGGCCCTCATCCCAGACGATACTGATTAAACGCGATGTGAACTGAGGCTTCTTCCACAGCTGGTCGAAACCTCCGTCTTGTTGCATCAGGGTCTCTACATTAGTGACAATTACTCTGTATTGTCCATCCTCGATGTCCTGGAGAAGAACGCGTCGCGTCACATCATTAATCTGTTCCAAATCTGACAGAAAGTAACACACCTGGAAGTTCTGGTATGTTGCGGTCTCCGACGTGATTGAGATGCCCTTGATGCCCATCCCCTCGAGCTGGGTGACATTCTGATCTCCGAGGATGTTCAGAGGGCTTATGACAAGCTGGATGCCGTTGGACTTGAATAGCAGTGGGAGCCAGAATGTGAGAGTCTTCCCGGACCCTGTTGCCGAGATACAAACAACGTCGCCGTCGCGTTTGAGAATAGCTTCTACCACCTTGATCTGCCAATGACATGGCTGGTATCCGAGACGCTCAACGGCCTTGGCGCGTATTTCGGCGAATGAGTATCGAGGGGGGCCCGTGGATGGAGTAGGGGCAGCTCTAGACTGAACATTGGGCATTTTGGAGGGGCGGAGCGGCAAGAAAGACGTGTTAATGGACGAGCAGTGCCAGGCGACTTCCGGGGTCTCATTGTGGCTATGTTATTTGTATATGTTATCGGGCAGCCGCTGTGGAGAGGCTCACCCCCAACTTTCCGTCACAGTAACATCACAAATAACACGGTCCGAATTTTCCGGCCTTCAATTTCTTAATTCATTAAAAATACCGCTACAGAGATTGTGAGCCTCGAAACCGCGGCTGTGAAGGAGCCTGGCAGAGAATGAGCGGCGGTAGTCGCTATCCGGAGGTATCGGATCCTCGGAAATTGTTCCGAGGCAGGTTTTGATGAAAATGTGACGGCGGTTCTCTGCCCTATAACGTCTGGTGCAAATCGTATAGTAAATGGGTGATTGCGTCACGCTCCAGAAGAAAGAAATGTATGGACTGTCCCCATAGCTCCTATGGCCACACAACTTGGGCTAGGGCTTTCTGCTATACTCTGGAGCCTCTCCGAGCCTTCCCCCCATTTTTTGAAGCCATCTTTCACACTCAAATCAATGACATGTTTCCAGGGTTGAATTCATGCTCTTCACATGTTCCCGGGCAAACGAACTCGGTAAAAAAGGCTAAGCCTCATAATCAATACTCCTCAGATGTCTAGGGCACATTACTATGATTTATTTGCAGGCTATAGCGCCTGAATGCCAAAAACTCTGCACCACTAGCACTGTGACAGTCGTGACTTCGCCGAGCAATCACCCGTCGGCTATACGAACTGCACCAGATCTTCACGGGGGTGATGTGCGGTGGGGTTTTTCTTGATGGTCTGCCCCAGATTTCAAACTCCGCATAACCCCGTGAAGATCTGGATCCGAGATTAGCTCTGTGCTAGAAATTATGACTAGGGTGTCAGGGGAGCCCCCGCTCCGGCCCCCGTTCCGGTTCCGGTTCCGGTTCCGGTTCCGGCTCCGGTCTCCGCTCCGGCCCCCGACCCCGCCTCCGCTCCGACCTCCGCCCCAGTCCCCGTTCCCTCCGTCGCTCCCCCCGTCGCTCCCTCCGCCCCCGCTCGCCCGCTCCCGCGACCCCGCCGGAACTCCGGTTCCGGATACCACGTGGCCTGTGACCGCGCACGGGACCTATGCGCGTCACTCCGGTTGCTCCGATCACCCCGCGCACGTGCTACTAGTCAGTAGGTATTTTAGGCGGCTCCGGGCGTGGGAATCCTCAGACGTTCTTCTCTTCGGATTCCCCACGCCAGGTGCGCTATACTTGTACTCAGTAGCACGGCCTGTCAATTAACCTTCGGATTCCCCACGCCAGGACCCTTGACTTCTCGGGCCGCGTGGTTGCCCTTACAGCAGAAGAACGTCTACTAGGGATTAACCGGTCAAGATTGCGAAGTTCGGCGTCGACGGCTCGGACAGCTCAGATAGCGCCCCGCCTCACCCCATTCGAATCTTGCCCCCTCCTCCCCCCGCATCGTCGCCGACATGCCCGGCAGTACCCCCGTCGGAGCTTCCGGAGCTCCGGTTCCGGACCCGACCGCGGACGCCCGGATGTCCGCTATCGAGGCGAGCCTCGCGCGCTTGACCGCCCTGGTCACCAACCTACAACCCGCACCTGCTCCGGCCCCTGCGGCACCCGCTCCGGCCGCGAGTCCAGGCTTATTCCCGGAGTCCACCTCCTCGAACAAAACGGTCCTCCGACCGAACCCCCCGTTCGTCTTCGACGGCGACCGGACCCAAGGCCGAGCGTTCCTGCACGCGGTCCGGACGTACATCCGGTTGGTTCCGGAAGGCTTCCGGGACGCCTACGGGGATCCCTCCGAAGACAAGGCCATCCGGTTCGCCATGTCCTTTATGGCGAAGGATGCGGCGCAGCGCTGGGCCGAACGCCAGAGCGCCAAGGAGCCCTTCCCCTTCCTTCTCTGGGAGGACTTCGAGCGGGAGTTCCGCCTCCGGTTCATCGAGGAGAACGAGCAGGACCACGCCCTGCACAAGCTCGAGTCCCGCGCGTACCACATGGGCAACCGGGACATCTACCGGTACACCGACGACTTCGAGGACCTCGTCGACCTCGCCGGCTTCGAAGACCAGCTCATCAAGGTCACGAAGTACAGGACCGGACTCGACCCGGCGATCAACCTCGCTATCACCGGCTCGAGCGACCCTCCGCACCTCGAGGACTACCCCGGCTGGCGTCTCCGGGCGTACCGCCAGTACGAGTCGATCCAGCGCTCGAAGATCGGCTCGACCGGAACGTCCGGAAGGTCCGCGCACGCCCCGAACCGTGCCCGGATGATCCCGGTTTCCGTCCCGGCCGCTCCCTCCGCCCCTCCGAGGTTCGCAGCGCCCCCGGTCTCCGCTCCGGTTCCGATGGACGTCGACCGGACCCGCGCGCGCGCTGCCCCCCGTCGCGGTTGCTTCCGCTGCGGCGACCCGAACCACTTCGCCCGGGACTGCACCGTTCCGGTCGACATCCGCGCGGTCGACGTGCTGGATGAGGTGATCCGGCAGCTAGACGGCGAGCTGCTGGAGGAGCTGCTGGCTCGCGTTGCGTCGTCCGAGGCCGCCGCGCAGCATTCCACTGCCGCGGCTGCTCCTGGTCCGGAGGATTTTCCCCTCCGCGACGAGTGAGCAGTGCGCCCTCGTTCGCGTCCCCCAATCGTTTCGCCGTCCTGTGTAATGAGTCTGACAATATATCTCTTGCACCTTCCGAAACGATAGACGCACCCCCCAGCCCGAGCGCTCCTCCGGTTGCTCCGGTAGCTCCGGTTCCGGCCCCTCCGGTTCCGGTTGCTCCGGACTCCGGAACCGCTCCGGTCCCCCCGGCAATCCCGCGTGCACCACGGAAGCCCTCCTGGGAGCGAAGGCTCCCGAAGCGCTACACCGTCGCGGCAATCCCGGCTCCCAACTCGCTGCACCTCCCGCTCGAGTTCACGTCCACCTGTCAGGGGAGCCCCCGCTCCGGCCCCCGTTCCGGTTCCGGTTCCGGTTCCGGTTCCGGCTCCGGTCTCCGCTCCGGCCCCCGACCCCGCCTCCGCTCCGACCTCCGCCCCAGTCCCCGTTCCCTCCGTCGCTCCCCCCGTCGCTCCCTCCGCCCCCGCTCGCCCGCTCCCGCGACCCCGCCGGAACTCCGGTTCCGGATACCACGTGGCCTGTGACCGCGCACGGGACCTATGCGCGTCACTCCGGTTGCTCCGATCACCCCGCGCACGTGCTACTAGTCAGTAGGTATTTTAGGCGGCTCCGGGCGTGGGAATCCTCAGACGTTCTTCTCTTCGGATTCCCCACGCCAGGTGCGCTATACTTGTACTCAGTAGCACGGCCTGTCAATTAACCTTCGGATTCCCCACGCCAGGACCCTTGACTTCTCGGGCCGCGTGGTTGCCCTTACAGCAGAAGAACGTCTACTAGGGATTAACCGGTCAAGATTGCGAAGTTCGGCGTCGACGGCTCGGACAGCTCAGATAGCGCCCCCGCCTCACCCCATTCGAATCTTGCCCCCTCCTCCCCCCGCATCGTCGCCGACATGCCCGGCAGTACCCCCGTCGGAGCTTCCGGAGCTCCGGTTCCGGACCCGACCGCGGACGCCCGGATGTCCGCTATCGAGGCGAGCCTCGCGCGCTTGACCGCCCTGGTCACCAACCTACAACCCGCACCTGCTCCGGCCCCTGCGGCACCCGCTCCGGCCGCGAGTCCAGGCTTATTCCCGGAGTCCACCTCCTCGAACAAAACGGTCCTCCGACCGAACCCCCCGTTCGTCTTCGACGGCGACCGGACCCAAGGCCGAGCGTTCCTGCACGCGGTCCGGACGTACATCCGGTTGGTTCCGGAAGGCTTCCGGGACGCCTACGGGGATCCCTCCGAAGACAAGGCCATCCGGTTCGCCATGTCCTTTATGGCGAAGGACGCGGCGCAGCGCTGGGCCGAACGCCAGAGCGCCAAGGAGCCCTTCCCCTTCCTTCTCTGGGAGGACTTCGAGCGGGAGTTCCGCCTCCGGTTCATCGAGGAGAACGAGCAGGACCACGCCCTGCACAAGCTCGAGTCCCGCGCGTACCACATGGGCAACCGGGACATCTACCGGTACACCGACGACTTCGAGGACCTCGTCGACCTCGCCGGCTTCGAAGACCAGCTCATCAAGGTCACGAAGTACAGGACCGGACTCGACCCGGCGATCAACCTCGCTATCACCGGCTCGAGCGACCCTCCGCACCTCGAGGACTACCCCGGCTGGCGTCTCCGGGCGTACCGCCAGTACGAGTCGATCCAGCGCTCGAAGATCGGCTCGACCGGAACGTCCGGAAGGTCCGCGCACGCCCCGAACCGTGCCCGGATGATCCCGGTTTCCGTCCCGGCCGCTCCCTCCGCCCCTCCGAGGTTCGCAGCGCCCCCGGTCTCCGCTCCGGTTCCGATGGACGTCGACCGGACCCGCGCGCGCGCTGCCCCCCGTCGCGGTTGCTTCCGCTGCGGCGACCCGAACCACTTCGCCCGGGACTGCACCGTTCCGGTCGACATCCGCGCGGTCGACGTGCTGGATGAGGTGATCCGGCAGCTAGACGGCGAGCTGCTGGAGGAGCTGCTGGCTCGCGTTGCGTCGTCCGAGGCCGCCGCGCAGCATTCCACTGCCGCGGCTGCTCCTGGTCCGGAGGATTTTCCCCTCCGCGACGAGTGAGCAGTGCGCCCTCGTTCGCGTCCCCCAATCGTTTCGCCGTCCTGTGTAATGAGTCTGACAATATATCTCTTGCACCTTCCGAAACGATAGACGCACCCCCCAGCCCGAGCGCTCCTCCGGTTGCTCCGGTAGCTCCGGTTCCGGCCCCTCCGGTTCCGGTTGCTCCGGACTCCGGAACCGCTCCGGTCCCCCCGGCAATCCCGCGTGCACCACGGAAGCCCTCCTGGGAGCGAAGGCTCCCGAAGCGCTACACCGTCGCGGCAATCCCGGCTCCCAACTCGCTGCACCTCCCGCTCGAGTTCACGTCCACCGATAGTGCTGCGAAGCTCTCGACCAATGGGCTCGTGGACTGTGGCGCGACTTCCGAATTCATCGACTCGGAGTACGTCGCTGCCAATCAGTTCCCGGTCCGACGGCTTTCGCAGCCGATCCCGGTCTTTAATGTAGACGGCAGCCCCAATGAGGCCGGCTACATCCGGGACATCGCGGACGTGGTTCTCACGTACAAGGGCCACAGCGAGCGCGTCCAACTCGCGGTCACGCGCCTCGGCAAGGAGAAGCTCATCCTCGGGTATTCCTGGCTCCGGAAGCACAACCCGGAGATCAACTGGGAAACCCGGGAGGTCAAGATGAGCCGCTGCCCCGCCGGTTGCGCTACGTGCACCACCGAGGCTCGTTCCGAGCGCCGTGCGGCTCGCTCCGCCGCGCAGTTGCTCAAGCGGCTACGCTCCGGTCCGGTTCCGGCGATCTGCGTCGTAGACGTGGAGGACCGATCGGACGAGGACGAGGATGACTCCGAAGACCCTCCGGGGCCTCCGGAGAATGACTCCGAAGACTCCGGTACCGAGGACGACGACTCCCAGATCGAGGAAGGGGACCGGATATTCTATACCCGGTTCACCCCTTCCGAAGACATCCGGGCCACCGGAACCGTTTCACAGCGGTTAGCGGAGGCGTTCGCCCGGAACTCTGCGCCCCCTCCGGACACCATTCCGGAATGGGCCCGGGAGTTCGAGGACGTCTTCAACCGGGAGTCGTTCGACTCGCTACCGGAGCGCCGGACATGGGACCACGCTATCGAACTCGTCCCGGATTCGAAGCCCGCGAACTGTAAGGTCTACCCGATCTCTCCCCTCGAGCAGCGCGAGCTCGACGCGTTTATCGAGGAGGGATTGGCGACCGGACGGATCCGGCCTTCCAAATCCCCGATGGCGTCCCCCGTCTTCTTCGTCAAAAAGAAGGACGGAGGCCTCCGGTTCGTCCAGGACTATCGCGCGCTCAATGCGATGACCGTGAAAAACCGGTACCCGCTCCCTTTGATCAACGATCTTATTAATCGATTGAAAGGAGCTCGGTACTTCACGAAGCTGGACGTCCGGTGGGGTTTCAACAACGTCCGGATCCGCGAAGGCGACGAGTGGAAAGCCGCGTTCCGGACTAACCGGGGACTCTTCGAGCCCTTGGTGATGTACTTCGGCCTGACCAACTCCCCCGCGACTTCCAGACAATGATGAACGACATCTTCCAAGATCTCATCTTGTCCGGGGACGTCATGATATACCTCGACGACATCCTCATCGCCCATTCCGACCTCACGCGCCACCGGGAGATCGTCCGGGAGGTCCTCCGGCGGCTCCGGGAGCACAAGCTCTACTTGCGCCCGGAGAAGTGTGAGTTCGAGAAGTCGTCGATCGAATATCTCGGGGTGATCGTCTCTCACGACCACGTGGAGATGGATCCGGTCAAGGTCGCCGGAGTCGCCGCTTGGCCGGTCCCGGAGAACAAGACGGACGTGCTCCAGTTCGTCGGGTTCACGAACTTCTACCGGAGGTTCATCCGGGACTTCTCCGACATCGCCCGGCCCCTGTTCGACTTGTCGAAAAAAGGGCACCGCGTGGCGTTGGAGCGAACCGGAGGCCACCGCTTTCCAGGCGCTGAAGGACGCGGTGACCACGGACCCCGTCCTGATCCTTCCGGACGAGGCCCGGCCGTACCGGCTCGAAGCGGACAGCTCCGATCGGGCTTCCGGCGCGGTTCTCTCTCAGGAGGGTCCGGACGGGAAGTGGCATCCGGTAGCGTTCTACTCCAAGAGCTTGAGTCCGGTCCAGCGCAACTACGAGATCCACGACAAGGAGATGCTCGCGATCGTCCGCGCGCTCGAGGAGTGGCGACACTTCCTCGAGGGCTCGCAGCATCCGGTGGAGATCTGGACCGATCACAAGAACCTGGAGTACTTCCGGAAGTCGCAGAACCTCAACCGGAGGCAGGCGCGGTGGTCGCTGTACCTGTCCCGGTTCGACTTCACGCTGCCACCACAAGCCCGGGCGCCTGATGGGGCGACCGGACGCGCTGTCGCGTCGCCCGGACCACGGAGCGGCTCCGGACAACCAGGACGTCACCCTCCTGTCTCCGGAGCTCTTCCATGTCCGCGCGATCGAAGGTGTAGTGGTGACCGGACCGGAACGTCCGGTGCTCCGGGACATCCGGGACGCGCTTGCGCGTGGTCCGGACCTCGAGGACCCCCTCGCTATCGCCGCGCGAGAGGCCCTCAACGTCCGGGGCTCCCGGTCGCTCCGGTCCGCGGAGTGGCGTGTGGACGACGGGCTGCTCTACTTCCGCGGCAAGATCGTGGTCCCCCGGGATCACGACCTCCGACGCCGGATCTTGGAGCAGCACCACGATACCCGTGTGGCGGGGCATGCCGGCCGCTTCAAGACGTTGGAGCTCGTCTCCCGGAACTACTGGTGGCCCCAGTTGTCCCGACACGTCGGCCGGTATGTCGCGACGTGCGACTTGTGTTGTCGCACGAAGGCGCTCCGGAAGCTTCCGGTCGGTGAGTTGCACCCGACGGAGGTTCCGGAAGAGCGCTGGAGCACGGTTTCGGTGGACTTCGTCGTCGAGCTTCCGGAAGCTCACGGGTACGACGCGGGTGATGGTCGTCGTCGACGCGCTCGGGAAGCGTGCGCACTTTAACGAGTGCCACACGACCCTGGACGCCGTCGGAGCTGCGCGGTTGTACTACCGGAACGTGTGGAAGCTCCACGGGACCCCGGAGAAGTACATCTCCGACCGGGGTCCGCAGTTCATCGCGGAGTTCACCCGGGAGCTGTGGCGCCTCATCGGAGTCGCTCCGGCGACCTCCACGTCGTACCACCCGCAGACCGACGGTCAGACCGAGCGCGTTAACCAGGAGATGGAGCAGTTCATCCGGCTTTTCACTAACTACAAGCAGGATGACTGGGACGAGCTCCTTCCGGCCGCCGAATTCGCCTACAACAACCACATCCACTCGTCGACGCAGCAGGTCCCGTTCATGACCGACACCGGACGGCTCCCCCGGATGGGGTTCGAGCCGAACGGGCTGCGCTCGAAGGTGGAAGCGGTTAACGAATTCCGCGACCGGATCGCCTCCGGAGTTTCCGAAGCCCGGGCGGCGCTCGTCAAGGCTAAGGAGGAGTATAAGCGGTACTACGATCGCCGGCGCACTCCGGCGCCGGAGATTAAGGTAGGCGACCGGGTCTGGCTGGACGCCTCCGACATCCAGACCACTCGCCCTTCCGCTAAGTTCGCGCACCGCCGCTTGGGGCCCTTCCGGGTGCTCCAGGTCATCGGGCGGGGCGCGTACAAGCTCGAGCTCCCTCCCCGGCTTTCGCAGCTCCATCCGGTCTTTCCGGTCGTCAAGCTTGAATTGGCTCAGGACGACCCCTTCGAGGGTCGGACTGGCTATGACGAGCCTCCGCCGGTCCTCCGCGGTGCTCCGGACGCTCCGGACGCTCCGGGCGCCGCTCCGGACGAACCACCCGAGTGGGAAGTCGAGGCGATCGTGGACGCGAAGTACCGGTGGGGCTCGCTCTGGTATTTCGTGCAGTGGAAAGGTTATAATTCCTCTCATGATTCGTGGGTTAAACACTCCGACGTTTTCGCTCCGGAACTCGTCGCAGATTTCTACCGGAAGTACCCCGCCGCACCACGCGCCATCACGACCGCCACCTTCGACTCCCTCCCCTTCCGGGACCCCGACGTCCATGTCCGGACGATGCGTCGAGGCGCCGCATTCCAAGGGGGGGATGGTGTCAGGGGAGCCCCCGCTCCGGCCCCGTCCGGTTCCGGTTCCGGTTCCGGTTCCGGCTCCGGTCTCCGCTCCGGCCCCCGACCCCGCCTCCGCTCCGACCTCCGCCCCAGTCCCCGTTCCCTCCGTCGCTCCCCCCGTCGCTCCCTCCGCCCCCGCTCGCCCGCTCCCGCGACCCCGCCGGAACTCCGGTTCCGGATACCACGTGGCCTGTGACCGCGCACGGGACCTATGCGCGTCACTCCGGTTGCTCCGATCACCCCGCGCACGTGCTACTAGTCAGTAGGTATTTTAGGCGGCTCCGGGCGTGGGAATCCTCAGACGTTCTTCTCTTCGGATTCCCCACGCCAGGTGCGCTATACTTGTACTCAGTAGCACGGCCTGTCAATTAACCTTCGGATTCCCCACGCCAGGACCCTTGACTTCTCGGGCCGCGTGGTTGCCCTTACAGCTAGGGCATCAGAATTGAAGTGTTGCAGATATCTACATGTGCCTACTCGGTAATCCCCGGAAATTGGCACCGAGATTAATTCATGACAGCCGGCAGGCAGCTTGTATGCAGTCGGCGCGGCGGTGCCTGCAATCCTGTTACCTCGCCGCCTCCCACATGCTACCTCCCCCGACGCGCCCCCTCCCTCTGCCCCACTTTTCGTGCCATTCAAAGCTAGGCAAGCCTTTTTTCTTGGGCCCTCTGTTTTCATTTTTAACTACGCTTCAGCCCGTCCCCCGCTGCAACGTGCACCCTCGGGCATCTCGGCCGAGACTCGCCGACACGAGCTATCGCCGTCCCACGAGCAGCATCAAACGGCCCGTATGTCCTGCTCTGCTGCTGCTTTGTCGATATCAGCGAGGTGCACTAACACACCACTGCATGTTTGCCATTTGCACCCGCCGTTCCGACGTGTTCCGCAGCTCCAAAACGCGCGACATCCAGCCCCAAGACAGCGCTCGGGCATCTCGGGCGAGATGCGCCGACACTATATATCGGCGTCCCGCGAGCGGGGTGACGGCCCGTTGTGCGCACTATTTGGATCGATGTTTGGGTGGGCTTGGATACGGTGTCGGCGCCGGCGCGCGGTCTTTTTGATTACAATGGCTTGATATTTGCATCGTTTTGCTTACTTGGACTCGAAAGCGCCCTCAGAATTCGTTACAATGTGCCTTGTATCCCAGGAGACTTATCTAGCACCGGCAAACAGCCTTACGAACACATTTTCCCATGATCTGACTTGTGTTGTGTCCGTCTGGCTCCGGTGCTGCCAGCGCAGTGCCAAGATATTACCTGATATCTTTGCACATGCGCGCACTCGGAACTGACCGGAAAACGGACCATGGCTACGCAGAGAATGGTTCCGTAACACGGGGGTCAACACTGGCATTCTTTGACTATCAGCACAAGTCCTATTCTACTTTACTCGCACGAAAATAGCTATTGAGGTTACGCACCCCAAGTAAACCGTGTCCCGACTTGTACAGCTGTTTACGAAAAGATAGAGGGGTTTCCAAAAATATTCATGCTCAATTTGTGCTTACCTTTGTTTGACACCGCATCACTCCACAGAGCCTTTCAACTGCGCTCTGCCCCCAAGGATGATCCAATCTGCCTCGTTTCTCCACCAATAAATCTAGTTATGTCCTGTGTTTGTGCTACGCAAGTTGACCGCAACACAGAGAGGTTTCAACTGGAGTGTTTGTGTATGGCCGAATATCGGCCGAAAGCCCCGAAAGGCCGAAAGTCGCACTGTACCAGAACTGGTGGTGTCCTATTGTCTAAAAACTGAGTCTTGGTGATGCCTGAGGTGCGGGGCAGAGTCCGGTGGGTGTTAAAGCACCGTGCCAGGGTCGTTGAGTGCCCAGCGAGCAAAACACAGGAGCAAGCAAGGGTAAACACAAATCGAATGTGCATATTTTTGGAAACCCCTCTATCTTTTCGTAAACAGCTGTAAAGAAACAGAACAGATTTAGCGCCTTGCTCCGGTGACAGGCGGAATGAGCGCTGAGCCGCGGGCGGGCGGCGGGCCGCAGCATGAATTAAATCAATCCTGGTGCATATATGACCACATTCCAGCGCCCTGCTGTGCCCCTAAGTCCAAAATCGATTTTTCGAGCCCCCACAAACTATGCCTAAGGACCACAGCCCATGCGGCACTGTACAAAAATTGCTACCCACACCCGGGCATTTACGCGGTTACGCGAATGTCACGTGACCCGTGTATCGCGCGTATATACGTTTGGCGCACGCCAAACAAGCACAACCCGCTCCTTGCTTTCTACCTTCACCATCGCCTTCCACTCCTTCACCCACTTTCATCCATCTACCATACTCTCCTTGCCCATTCACCCTCTCCCAGCTCTATCCCTTCCATTCCCACTCCTTGCCAATCCCTGCTTCTCTTTTCTATTCCTTTCCCTGACTCCCTCCCCTCCTCATTTCAGCTCCCATTCCTTCTCCTACTCACTCTCCCACCACCTCGATTTCGCGTGCTTTCCCCTCCATTTCCGTCACCCCGCACCATTTCCCTGATTTGCCGCCGCGACGTGTCATATCACGTGACCGCGGTGTACGGCCTCGTATGCCTTCATATTCCCTGTGATTCAAGCCTTCCATCGCCTCAATTCTCGGATTGGTAAGCCTTTTCGATCAGAGTTTTGAAGCTGCTGACCATTTGTCTTGCAGGCCGTTTTTCTTGATGGTACGACTCCATACTCGCAATCATTTCTCGTCTGACTTGCGACTGCAGGCCTTGTTTTTATTTGCTCTCCGACTAACAGTGAGACCTCCTTTTTTTCCCACCATTGGACCACTAACCCCCTGCCGCTGGCCTCCCCGGACCTTCGGGACGGGGAGACTATGGCCGCGCGATAAAGGAAGAGGACAGGACGTTTTGAACAAGGCTCTTTTTTTCAAACCAGAACAGCGGTAACCCCCGCCTATCAGGCCGCGCGACCGGCATCCCGCTTTTTTCCTCTCCGCATCAGCCGGAACACACCCGCATCAGTAGATTCATCGAGGCAATCAGTAGTTATGTAGATTATATACAGACTGGCAAAGAAGCGTGCCCTCTGGCTCATGCCCCTACGTTCACACCTCAGGAGTGCTTGCCCTTCCTCCATGGGAGCACCGAGCAATTCGCACCCACCCTTACCTCGTTCGCGCGACACTCAACATCAACCAGTTTCTTACTCTGCATGATCGGTGCGCAACGACCAAACGATGCACCGCGGTCCGCCAAAAACACCTCGACAGCCTTTTCTCTCGGGTCGACTTGGAAGATGATCAAGATCCGCTCGCCGAGTGGGAGCGCGGCAAGCTGAAGGATCTAAAGGTGCAAGGGATGTGTGATCCTTGTTATCGACTGGCAAAGAAGCGCCGTAACAAGGCCGCAACAGAGTTTTTGGATAGACTTCCGAGTCTCTACGGGCTCCCGCCATGGGAGGAGCTGAGGGCTATGAAGCAGACTGCTATGGGCGAGGAAGAGGAGGCCGAGGAGGACGAGGAGTCCGATGAGGATATAGGAATGTGGTCTTAGCTACGTATATGGCGAGCTAGTAGGAATGGAATGCCCCAAGAGGTGAGCGTGATCTGGATCACCCAATTAATCCCACGACCCCCCCCCCCCCAGAAACGGAAGTCCCCATCAAACCACCTCATCGTCTCTCGCCCTGCTGCGCGCAGTCCTCAGAGCATTATTCCAGTCCAAAATGCAGTCTACTAGTCTCTCAACTGTGTGGGACTCTAGCTCTTGTTATTCTTCACAGGCATCTTTGTTTGCCATGATACAATGAAAAATGATATTTTGGTATCTGATGCTTCAGACATGTATACTCAAAAGAGCCAGGATACCATGGATATGTGAGCTTCCCTCTTAACATATTCGCAGTTGGCTAGGTCCCCGCACTCATTGGTCAGGATCTGTAGACTTGTCGGTTGTTGTTGGATGTTGGGGGTACCGATTCAGAGCTGCGCAGATGCCTATACCAACCACTCCCCAAAAGATTGCTCTGCAATAGTAGGGCAATAATTTGGGGCAATTGGCTGAGCAGAAGGATCTGGGGGTATAGTTGAGCTGAGGGCGGTCGTTGAGGATGGCGGGGGCTGTGTGATTCGTCATCCATCACTGATTTCGCTTATCCACATCAAATTGGCCGATCCAGAGATCACTCACCTCTTGGAATGCCCGAGGATATGCGTATCTCTAAGGTAAACGAAAGTGTATTTCTTGTTCCATTCTTGAACGACTGCTGGTGAGCTAGCTGCACTTCGAGCTTGGCTAACCCTGCCAATTGCATCCATGAACCAGTTCCGCTGGGACCAACCTGAAGTCCTAGACTAACGCACGGCTGGAACAAACCCCGACGAACATCACATTCACGCAAGTATCTAATATATGTACCTCTCCGCCCAGTCTCCTGCCCTCCTCGCCCTTTCTCCTCCTCTTCTCATTCTCATTCTCCGCCCTCGCTTTCCCTTCTATTTCCCCCCTTCCTTGCTTCCTTCTACATTCCACACGCATCCCCCCGCCCCCGAAGGCAACCGAAACTATCCAACGCTGCACACCTACCCAACGCGCTGCACGACAACGCTCCCGCCGAGCCCCGCGCCGCCGACGCTCTGCGCGTCCTCGAGCGTGCGCGTCGGGAACGTCGTGTGCAGCGTGTACGCCGGCGCCGGCCCGGGGTGCGCGCTGCTTGTTGGCATGTGGTGCGACGAGGCGACGAGGTGCGAAGCGAGGGGTCGAAAAGCGCGTCGTGCGTGCGAAGACGAGGCCAGTACAGACGGATTCGGATGGAAATCGAGTCGGCGCCGATGCAGGAAGGAGGGGAAGAAATAGAGATAGAGATATCCATATCAGCCCAAGAATCAAGCGGAGATTATAAGGAAGGCGGACGCACGCATTGGCATCGATGAAGGCGCGCAGGTCCGCGACGGTGTGTGTGGTGTTGAGGCGCGCGAGGAGGCTGCGAGGGGGCGGGTGTTAGCGTTTATTGAGTAATGCGCCGAGGATTGGAGAAAATAAATGGAGCGAGGGTAGGAAGAAGATGGTAAAGCGCCGGGATAGGAACCACGTAGGCGCCCATTGCAGCGCGAGCGAGGAGCGCCCCGCAGACGAAAACGGACCACAAGAATGGAAGAATAAAGAAAGAACAAAGAAGAAAGGGAACACACCGCCCCCCATCCGCGAGGCGCACCTGCACCTGCGCCACTGGCGCGCTCTCGTCCACTGTCGGCGCGGTCGATGCCGGAGGTGCAGATGAGCTGGAGGCCGACGAGCCAGATCCCGAGGCGGAGGTAGAGGCGGAGGTAGACGCAGAAGGACCCGCGCCGGAGAGGCCGGGCACCGGCGCGCCGAGACGCACGCCGCCCGCGCCCCACGCGTCGCGCGGCGGGACAAAGTCCTCGGTCGTGCGCTTGGCGACGACGACCTCCACCGGCTGACCCGGGCGCACGTTGAGCAGCGCGGGCGGTGCGAGCCTGGCGGGGCCTTAGCATTTATCGTTATATGGCAGGAGAAACGCGGCGCACCCCGAATGGATCGCCTCGAGCACGGCGGCGTGCGCGGGGTCGTCGTAGCGCATGAGCGGGCCGTCCTCGACCGTGAAGCCGTCGCGCCAGAACGTGAGGCGGCGCGTCGCGGGCGCGGTGTCCGGGTCCGCCGCGCGTGGGTCGGGTATGAATGTGCTGGCGATGTCGTCGGATCCGAGGGTGTGCCCGCCGCCGATGAAGGCCGTGCCTCGCGCGGGGGCGAGTGGCGCCGGGGCGGCGCCGGTCCTTCGGGACGTTAGCAAGGGAGATGGGGGAAAGACAACAAAACGACGTGCTCTGCAGCGCGCCTGAGGAGGTCGCGCACCATGCTCCCGCCCGGCCCACCGCGCGGCTGGCGGTCGGGGTTCTCGATGCTGAAAGACAAAATCAGCCTCCCCTCGGCCTCATCGATCGAAGCGCACCTGATGCCACTGCGCTCGCCGCCCGCAAACCAGCGCTCGCGCTCCTCCATCGGGCCATCTTCCTCGTCCGAGTCCGACTCGTCGCTCACGTTGAGGCGCCCCGCGGGGCCGGTGGCGGGCGCGTGGCGCGCCGGCGATGGGGCAGACGCGATGTCCCGCAGCGATGCGATGCGTGCGCCGCCGCCACCGCCGGTGCTGTGCGCGCTCCCCCCGGAGCTTGCGCCCCACGCGCCGATACGGCCGACACGCGGGGCGGCGGGGCGGACCCACGCCGTCGGGAGGGGCTCGTTGACGGGGCCGCCACTGAGAGAGCGGGGCGCAGAAGGGTTGTCGTTGGACATGGTGGTTAGAGGCAAACGGGTCGACCGTCGAGGATTGCGGACTAAGCGAGGGAAGCCCTAACCAAACACACTACTACAGCGTCTAACAGTGCGGACACAGCCACAGGTTGAGAACGTGCTCTGCAAGCAAGAATATAGATGTCAGAAAAGAAATGGTCCAAACCCTACCTTCCGCGTGGATCCCTGCTGGAAGCACCACAGAGTCCCCCAGGACTGAGGATTGCGCAGTCCTAGCCGAAACCGACGTGCAGCAGTGCTGCCCAGTGGAAGATCGACTAACTTCAAGTTGAAAAATGCAGGAGGACTAGGCTAATATTTACGGGATATACAAGTCTCTCGGAACAATGAAGCATAATATAGCACTAAACAAGACTAAACAAGGGCCATATACATTGCCAACACGAGAGTGCCGTAGACACTCCAAGTCGTCGAAGATTCCGCCCGACCTAAGTTCCCATTGGGCTTCGTAACGGAGCCACTTCCCGAGGAGCCGGGCGCCGTCGCAGTTGCAGTGGCGATGAACTTCTCCCACGAGGAAATGGTTGCGCTCGGGATCACAGTGGACTTAGTCGTCTTCCCCGCGCTGCCGTCGCCGTAGTAGATCACGTCCCCGCCGGGCATCACGTCCAGAGCAAGAGCGGGATCCTCCCCTCCGAGGACAGTTCCGGTGTTGCTGTCGACAAGTCCGGTGGTATTGGAGCCCAACACAAACTCCCGGACGAACACGAAGGCCTGAAAAATGTTCAGGATGAGAGGTCAAGTTGAAGAAGTAAGGAGCAGACCGCTTCTGGGACGGAGTTTGGCACGAGATGACCTGCGCCCTTGAAAAGCGCGTAAGTCAGATTGCGCTCCTGGTGGATGATCCCCGCGAAGTTGCCTCTGTCGTCAGTGAACGGCGTCGCGGGCTTGCGGGTAAACCCTTGGATACCCCCAAACGTCATATTCTGGTGTTCTTGGTGAGTTCCTGTAGATTCGGAGGTACAGTGGCATACCTGAATAACAACTGCACGACAATCGAGAATGAACAGCCATAAATTCGAGTAGCCGGAAGTTCCGTACCCTCGGTCCCGCGGTGCGCAACTAGCGAATCATCGTTGCCAGAGTAGAACACAATGCCGACGCCCCGGGCCGACGCATTCGTCGCAAGGTCAGACAAGAACACCATGGGTCTGAGCGATCAACTCATCGTATGCCAGTTCCCTCGATAGACTAACTTACTTTGGGCCTGAATAAAGTAAGCGACTGCAAGGGTCTCAAGACGAATACTCACTTGGATCACTGAAACTGCCATTCGCACTGCCGCCTTCAATGCCCGACGGATGAGCTAGTATTTCCGAAGATGAGAAGATATGACCAACCAAAGGGGAACTGGAAGGACTGCACCCAATCCTTTGAAGTGGGCGCATGTAATGCTGCGCGTGTTGCTTCATCTACGCATCCATCTATATCACCGCACCATCGGAATCAGAAATGCATTCACCGTTCATGAACACCGTCGGGTCGCTCGGCACCTCCGGAGCCAAGGCATCTGGGATGTTGTACACCTGCCCAAGATCTGTACGGGATGCGGCGCGGGGGATAAGATATTGCTCACATCGAAACTTTGTGCTGATTGAGCTACAGTACAGGCCTGTGAGTCTTTCGGGTTGAGTGAAATCGTTGAAGTACTCACTCCATGGGAATGAGAAGTTGACAGCATAGTCGAGCAGCTCGAAATAAATGAAGCAGCCATAATATGGATCGAGTGTGCCGTTTGCTCTGCCTGTGAGATCGCGCTTCCAGGCTTCCCGGCGCTCCTCGCGGCGCACAAGTTCTTGTTCGGCAGATGCAGCTGGATCCTGCAAGAGTCGGCCATTGTGCGCTGCTAGTGATCTGAGCGATCGGCTGCGTTCCTTCCCTGCCATGAAGATCGTCGACCCGAACGAGGGGTCGCGCAGCGTGGGGAAGTGTCCCTTCTGCGGATAGGTCAGGTTGAGATCGTAGCCGCAAAGATGCTCCCTAGGCACTTATGAGATATGTTCCACGTTATGAGTGTATGATCACACACTGTGTTCTGAAGTAATTGAAAACCTCGGGGTCGTAATTGATGAGTTGCGGGTAGGTTTGGAGGGTTGTGAGCTTCAACCAGGTGTGAGTCGTGACTGTGGGTTCAGTCTCGGGAAGAGATGGCCTACCGTGGGTACATGTTCGAATGTAGCGGACGAACCGAGCGTTCCGTCGCCAACGATCATCTTTTTGAGTTTGACAGGCGGATTGGGGGTGGAGAAAATGGTTTTGGTGATGTACGGCTATGATGCACCATCATTTAACATGACGGCCGACTGCGCAATATCCATGACCCACAATATAGGTTCCTGCGTACGATTCTCCGGCCAAGTGAAGCGGGCGCTTTGCCAAACTTGGAAATATTTTGACGAGGTTTGATAGGAATTCAACCTGCTTGTTTGTCAACAAACATGGGCGGCCACATATTCTGAATCGACTTACAAAATCACGGCCCATTTGATCTTCGTCCGGGACTGTGGACCCAGCGTGAGCAACCGTAAATTTCGCATGAATGATTCCACTCATACCATAACCATTGATGTCAGATGTCGCGTATCCTGTTCCAACTGTGCGAGGCCCTTTGTGTGGCAGAGCGCAAGAGATGGAAACACGCACCTGGCTGGTCGACCCAGATGGTATCCGCAAGCTTGTTCCAGCTGAAATCGTTCTGCACAATTGAAAAATTTCCCGTGACTTGCAACGGCCCATTCTAAAAGGAGTCTCATCGTCAACTTCATGGGTGCTGTACAGTTACGAACCTCCGTCATCAAACCGATTATGCTAGAGGAACCGGGTCCGCCTGTGTAGACATGACTCAGGACTCAATGCTGTGCGTGGGGATGAATGTACCGTTGAGCCAGATGATCCATGGGTCGGTGTCCGCGGCGGAGCCCGTCAAGGTTCCGTTAGCCTTTTCGAACCCCCAAAAAAAGAGTGTGGCGTTAGGGTGGTCGGCGCGGTTTACGCCAACGTTCCCAGCAAAGCTGCGGGCGATGGGGCCTGTGACGTTAGGGAGTGGGCCAGTGACCTCGAAGTCTGATTTCCGCAGTGAGAATCAGCGGAGAGAGTAAAGCTAGGACGGCGAACAACTCTGCCAGTCGGGACCAAACGGCGTCGTAGGCATTCCAGGGTACGCGTGGGGGAACGAGCTGGGAACCTCGAGCTTTGATTGTGCGATGCATCTGGCGATGAGCAGTGGCACAAGGAGGAGATTATATCGGGGGAAAACAGGATTGTACATGGAGGCGAGAGGCAAGAAGCTTGTCATCCGACACCGCGCAAAGCGCGAATATAGCGGACCTAGATCACCGGTGCCAATTTTAGAATTCTCCAGACGGCATCGGCATCCAAAGTTCATGAGGTCTACTAGATGGCGCTGTTCACCCACACTGGCACATCGTGATATTGATCACAACAGCGTGGGACCTATGAGCCCTGCGAGTCAGCCTGAGTGCGACTGAGAATTGAACGTTACTTAGACTGTCACCAGTACATATTTTCGAAGGGGGACTCGGGAGACGCGTCGACGAGAGTCCGTGGGCCGTTGAAGTACAAGGAAATATGGTGTGCACGGAAGCTTTGATTCTGAGAGCATCGCGGACGGGCGAATGAAGGGGAATCATGGCGGGGAAGACGAGGGCTGGGAGGTGCACGTGGTGCCTTCCAAATAAGGAGATCTCGGCCACCTCGGCAGCCGGGCCGACCAGTTTGAAGTTTGAACTGATAAAAGCTGTGGTTCGGTCGATGTCATATTGTTGCGCTTATCCTAATTCATTGGCGCACACGAGAGTTCCATTCTTCTGCTCAGCTGAGATGAGTTCTGCTGAAAGAAGGGCTCGACGAGCCTTGGCATTCACGATTATAATCACCGCTCATCCCTCCATCATTTGATTTCTTGTTGTCGACAGCTTCTTGACGAGTATCCTGTTTATTGTACAGCTACGGTGAAGCGCCGTGGAAGCGCCCGTACAGCTATTCTATGTATTTACATAAACCTTGACCTACGGAGGCTTTTCTCCGCCGTTCACGCTATTATTGTGCCTGTATGAGTTTTTGGCCCCTTCTCACTTCGAGTTTTACACATTTACCGTTACTAATTTATGTTGTAGTCTTACTTGGATGCCTGCTCTATCCCAGGGCTACACATAGGATTCAAGAGAGAGACTTGCATACAGCGTGGCTACTATGGGCTGGCTTGTATGGTGCACCACCTATATAAGCGACCGGCGTCTAGGAGCGCAAATTCTACGAGAATGAGACACTTTCCAAGTTGAATCTACCGCCGAACAACTGGTCCAGTACCTCACCAAGCAATGTCATGAAAAGCTTACCCGACAGGCCCATTCGCGCATCCAGATCCACCACCCAGAACCAGGACCGCACCATTAGAGCAAACATCGTGGGAGCCGCCAGACTCGAAGAAATTGATTTGATTGGGGACATCCAAATAGCTGATTGACCTTGCCGATCCGCCTTCTCCGAGGTAGATACATTCGCCAGGCGCGGATTCGGTACTGATGCCAACGGCGGGACCAACACAGTCCGCCCCGAAGAAGAAGGTGAGCGTGGCCGATAGTGCTGGAGAAGCAGAAACAAGGACGACCGCGACATGAATATCGAGTTGCATCTCGATCTAGGATGGTTTTCGGTCTTTCAAGTTCTGCAGGAGGAAGCAATAAGCGCACTGAGTTGTATGATGACAACGGATAAAGGTGAGGGTTGAAGAAAAGAGTAACCTGATCGAAGGAAGGACTTCCACACATACGGACAGATACTTGTACATTCTGTGAGCTCCTACTCCAGCCTGCACAGCTCACAGGAACTGCGTCGAATAGGCGCACCCACGCGCGAGCCATACTACGCTAGTCTTCTACGTATCGCAGCTGAAATTTCCGGTTCAACTCGGCTCTCAACTCATCCCCCGATTGATCCACTCACTTGGCATCTTGGATCATACGCCTCCACCTCAACTCCGAGGTTGAGGCATAAAGGAGTGTTCGGATATTCTCCGGCCGCCTCGTTTAGTAAGTACTATAGGCCACAAATCGAGCTGGAAGAAGCCCTCGTCGGAGTACGTGCCCACATCTTCACCTCAGCTTCAACTTGGTGCTATTTTGGGGTTGTCGGCATCTTTGATAGATATCGAGGTTGGTCTCCCACAGACAGAGAGTACAGCATTTGGAGCTCGGGCCTCGCATTTTAATGCCAAGTCAACCACAACTCAAAGGAATCAACTCCGCAGTCGAGATATACCTGCTTGCTTCCAAGTGAGTTGCAGAATGGGTTGAAATAGCTCGTTGCGGAACAACATGTGCTTCATTCAACTTCGCAGTTGATCTGCAAGCTCGGGAGCGGATACTCGCACCCTGCCTGGCGTAAACCCGCTGTCACTTCCGATCACTCACAGTATCATATTTGACATTCTGCCCGAATTCAACCACCCTCCACGTGATCTCGAATACTTGAGTAATGTTAGAGACTTATGTTGAGTGCCTAGATGTCCGATCCGATTATAATATTAAGATTCCGCCTGCCTGCCTGCCTGCTTGCTGTCGTCCTCGCTTTCGCATCCTCTCTCCCGTCTCTGTCTCCATTCCATACCATTCCACACCATTCATTCACTGCACTTCATATTACCCTCCCCTTGCCCGCCACCCATTCATGCCTCGCATGGCCTCAATGTCCTTGCACCTACATCTGCATTTAAGGCATTTGCTGCTCCACTCCGCTACACGTCTCCTCCCCCGTTTTGCCGCACGTCGATTTTTCCGCTCCGCCGCTCCCTCCCAGCTATTCGCACCCATACAGAGATACATATACATTCACTCGGCCATACGATGCATTTGCACGATTACATACACGCGCACGAGTTTAACGAGAAACGACGAATGAGGAGTTTTTCAATCCGGTCGTGGGTCTGCTAACAAGCTGGGTCTATTACTGTGTTGAATCCCAGTGTGGCATAGTCCGCACCAACAAGGACAACGGGTCTGACATTCAAGATACAAAAACAACCATGGGGGTATAGACTCGGTGGAGGATATATATAAGCATGGAGAGAATTAAAGTTCTGCTTTAGTTTGTGTGGCACAAGGGCGGTTGACCAGGTTCACGCTGCAACCATCCCATGAGCAGATAGCCAGAAAGAGAGACGACAGTGTTGAGCCATACAATCAAGCGGAATTTACACACTTTAAACCCTGAACGGCCTTTGGCCTCCCATGCCTAATGTGATGGCTGAATCAATGAGCATATAAGCGATGGGATATAACATACGTGGGTCACGGTGTAAAGGCCGTCATATCGATAGCTGCATATCGATCAGAGTCGAAGGAGAGAAAGAGGCAGCTGACTGACCCGGTCGCCGGAGCCCATGGGCTCGCCCGGTTCGGCCCACGGACAACTCGAATGTGCCTTCCAGTTTCCATGGATTTCTGGGGAAGGCCGTTGAACTGGCTCAGAAAGCAAGATGGGGCACGTACTACGAGGCACTTGTTGTGTTTATGGTCCATGCTTTGGTCGGCTACTTGGGGACCAGAGGACTATGTTCTCATCTCATCAAACAAGATCGAAGAGATAGCGGGCGCCCGAGTTACGCACCCCAAATGCGGAGTCTTGTTTTCCGCCTTTCATTGTTGAGTTTTACTCGTGAACAGGGGAAGTAAAGATTCCTACCTGTACCAATATACACACTGTGCCGATGGCAGTGAGGATGAAGCACAACGGAAGTGCGAAAGACTCACAAAGTGTTCCCGTCATCAAGTGAATCCTCGTATCCACCGGACATGACGATGGAGAAGGCGCCATCATTGCCGCCGCTGATTCCAGCGACCGTCGGTTTGTGCACGCCGGCTTCGCTACACTGTTGTCTTTATATGTTGTGTGTTGTAAGAGTGCGTCCAAGCAAGTGGCACAGGTCTCACCGTGTTTCCCACCAAGCTCCAACCGGTATCCTTTTCGGAGGGCCATATCTCGCGTCAATGGAGATATTCGACGGGCCCTGCATTCCCTGTGGAAAGTAGTTCTCGTCTTGTATGAAGCGTTGGCGACTGTGGGTGGGCAGTGGGCCTGAGCATCCACGTCGACTGCCAGTGGGCTGAGGGCTTACATTGCTTCGACTCCCATCGCTAGATCGTGTGGCTTTGGTGTGGGTGCAAGAGAGGGGGTGGGAGGAAGAGACAGAAGTGACACAAGTTCGGGGGCTTTGAAAACATTGTGAAAACAAGTTCTTTGTTACCAGCATCACGCTTTGTTCTCGTCTGTTCTAAAGGATTCCATCGGTAGACACGTGCGGACGTCACACCGCGAAATCACGCATCGCGTCGCGTCCGTATGTACGTGAGGGCGCAGAAACAATCTCTTTCTGAGCTACAGTTCAGTGTGAGTAAGACGCAAATCAGACTTCTACTGAGGACATCGGCGGTGACAAGTCAGTCCACCACTTGGAAATTGGAATTTGCTGGGTGATCGAGCGACGAGCAGTGCACAGAAGGAAGAGGACACAAGTTCGGGGGTCCTCAGGCCAAGGTCTGAAGATCTGACTCTCAAGCGTCTACGCATTGGTCTTCGGCAGTGGGTGGCATAAACGGCGAGAAGGTCGCGCCGCTACGGGTCTGATGCTTTTCAGTACGGTATATTAGAGGGCGGGAGCCTCGTGCACCTTGCGCTCCTGTGGGACCCAGATCATTGCTAATATGGGGCAACAAAAAGCATCAGTGGGGTGAAGGGCAATGGAGACGCGACGAGTGCGGGCACCCCATCAACTGAGGTGTTGTTGTGTTGGCTCCAGGGGTGATGCCGTGCGCAACAACACCCCAGCCAATGTGGTGCTCGCACCCGACGCGTAGGGAAAGAGGGGCTTACGTTGAAGTGGAAGTGGCGTGGCAGGCGAGATGACGATTCGTATAGAGAGTTGTTGATGTCACAGCATGTGATGTGACCATCAACGTGTTTCGTGCAAGCCTCAGCCTGTCAGTAGTAGTACTCAGTACTCAGTGCCTGTCTGAGTACGATCTGCTCTGGAGATGAGCTCTCACGCTATGTTCAAGGGGCGCATGGTGTAGTTGGTTTATCACGCTCGCTTAGCATCGTGCTGACGTAAACATGCGAGAGGTGTTGGGTTCAATTCCCAATGCGTCCATTTTTTCTGCCCTTTATCATACTCTCTGAAGCCGACAGGATCGTCAACCTGTAGTTAGCTGAGGAAGATTGTTCCCAATCTAGTTCGGTTCGCACACATTGAAGTTTAATTCCATATGCTCCTCGCATTATAATTATATAAATCGAGCCTGAGGTCCTTCCCTTTCCGTCGTATGACGCTGGGCGGCGACTACTTGTTTGACTGGGGTTGTGTGGCTCGGACGCTGTGCTCAGGCCTTTTCGCCTTCTTCTGCTTCTTTCCGGCACTTTTCTCGAGCTCAGGCTCGGGCTCGACGTCAGGCTTCAAAGTTAACGAGTTTCGCCGTTTTGTGCCTCGCCGGTCGCCCCCGTCCGCCTCCGGGTCCGAGCCTTCCTTATCCTTCCCGAGAGCACTTGCGACAATGCTATCCACGGTTTCCAGAGACATGGCTGCGGCAAGGAACGTGTCCATGGAAAGGCTTGCATGCGGTGACTCTCCCTCGGGGGCGGGTTCGATGTCAATCTGATTCTTACAGGAGGCGACCACGCGAAAGACGGTCGGAGCTTCGCCCTTCCTAGTGGGTTTGGCGTTCAGGATTTCGAGCGCGCGTTTGTGAGCTACAGACTCAGAATCGTGCTCCTGTTGATCGGCAATTCAATCATCATCAGCGCTAGTTTGAAAGCTAAAAAAGGTGTTACCGTATCACAAAACAAGCGCTCCTCCTCCAACGATGCTATGAGCTCGCTGCCATCGCTCACCGCCGGCGTCGCTTGCAGAATAACCCATACGAACGATCCGTCGCCCAGCCTCAGCATAAAGAGCAGGTCCGGATTCCCCGAAGTGGGGATACAGAACAGTGAACGATCGGTGTGCTCCATCCACGATACAATCTCGACCACGCCCTGTACGATGGTAGCAAAAGGACGCACGATGTCGGAACCGGAGATCGTGGAATGGTCCATGTGGCCGACCTCGGTGGCGTGCAATCCTACCAGTTCCGCCGGTTGATTGGCCCACGCGAGCACAGGTTTGGGAAATGTAAAGATGTCGGAGAGTGCCGGCCTGGAGTCGAACACCTGCGAGAAGTAATATGCAAGAAATTTGGCAAATGTCTTTCCTGTGGGCGGCGGGTCGCATTTGAGGTCAATCAAGTAGCTTCGCGCGCTTTTGAGATGACCGAAGTCCGACAACCGCGGTCGGTTTTGTTGCATCCAGAGAGCTGCGCCTGCCAAAACGATAGGTTCATCGGCGACAATCCTCGACATCTCACTGTCGCTGAAACGTCCTAGGCCCAGCGACACAGCCTGTATATTTTCACGCCCGAACATCGGAGGATGTCTGCCTGTGACAAGATAGTGAAAGAGGACCTCTTGGAGCAGAAATCGCGTGTCAGAGGCTGTGAAGTCGCAATCAGTGACGAGGCTTCAGGAGAGGACAGGGTCGAACCGGAAGACGAGCGAAGAGTCGAAAAATCATTGCCGTTTATGCCTCGTGCGTAACCATCCGAAGGTAGTATCACGAAGCTACTACGCTCGGCATGAACGAGCCGCTGCGCATCAGTGGGTTTGTATTGCGAAAGTGTAGCAATATAATCATCGAGCTGGCTATGAGGTCGTTGGAAATTACGCAGCAGAAGTTCCGTAACGAGCGTCGCTGTATACCGATATCTATTTTGGAACGTCAGCATCGCAAATGTATGGATCGACTGAACTGAACACACCTCCCCCGAGTCCATCTCCATGCGCGGTCCAAAAAAGCCTCCCCTAATTTCGTAGACAAGAATGTTGGCGGTAGAAAGCGACGTAAGTACTGCTCGTGAAGCGCGGGATCGTCAAATGCGCCTGTATCAGACGTCCAGCATACGGCTTCGGTGCCTTCAAAGATACGAGAGGGAATCTCTGTGCCCGCAACCACGAAAGAAACGGACTCGCGGGGAAAGACGCTTTCCCATGTTTCCAACATCTTGATCAGGACGGGGTATTTGCCGTCCTCCGCATCAAACACCTCTGCAAGATCCACAGCAGACTTTTGAGCCTCATCAAGAACAAGGAAGAGATGGGAATCCGGCCCCAGGACGTGGCGAACGCCAGCGATAGCATCCGATATGGCCGCCTGAGTGTCATGCTCCTCGCTATACCGGAGCGTATTCGTCATCGTGCGGAAAATGTCGACATACGGACCAAGACTTGAGATGAGCTGCAGGAGCAGCCATCGTTTCTTATGTTCCCCGTTCAATTTGCTCTTCTTTGCAACGTCAAGGAACAATCGGAAGATGAGAATGCGAGCAAGAAGCACTTCGCTCAAGCGACGATGCGCGAGAAGATGGTGGGATTGAAGTTCCAGGACAGGATCCCGCGATCCAGGCCGGCGGCTGTCCTCGAAATCGAAGTCGTCGGCCAGACCAACGACGATGCCAGAAATATCTTGAGATCCAAGATAAGAGCTATCTCGGATCGCTGTGAAGTAGAAGCCCCATTCACGGCAAAGACCCTCGAACAAAAGCCTCGTCTTTCCCGAGCCCGATGTGTTGACCAGCACCCTGGACAGCGCAAGGTCAGATATCACATACAAAGATGATTAGTTGAACGCACGTCTTCTTTCCTCGCGCGAAGATATTTTTGAGACGGATAAGAAGGGACGCGTCATCAGCGAAGCTTCCCAAGTCTTTCAGAATAACCAATGGTAGTCCGTCGGAAGACAGTGTAAATAGTTCCAGCGACTTCATATGATCCAGTGGAACGCGACCCTCGTATTTGGGGAGCCAAGTCTTAAAAGGAGTATCTGACGTAACGAAGCTCTCAACCAGGGGCCTCAGCTCGTCCAAGAACTCTTGCGTAGCTCGAGGCAGTGGATCCTTGCGAATTAGGGCTGCTCTCGGACTCGTCAACTCATCCCGAATGGAACATGGGTGGCGCACACCTGAGCCGACTACATCTTCGTAATTTCTCCCCGTGTGCGCACGCTTCAGCAGTTCATGCAACCCAGATTCGCGCTCGAGCAACTCGAGGCACGGCGCGTATTTCGTAAAGCGCCGATCCAACGAGGGGCCGGGCTGCTGACAGTAGGTGGAAACGATATAAGCCAGGACTAGAGCGGCAGTCGTGATGTCCTCGAGATTCGTATATCCTGCCACCAACTCTAACAATTCGTCCGGGGTCGACATTGTGGCGTGCAGTTCCAGGATGATTTGCGCTACCGTGACTGTCACGGTAACAACCTCGCCACGAATGGCCCAAGCCCAAGGGCTGGCAACCGTTGGGCAACCGTGTCTTCGACTCTTCGCCGACTCGACTCTCTTCCCGTTTTTCCTAAGCTTTTCCTCAGTCGTATCTGGCGATGATACGAGCTGTTATATGTGCTTAGACTGTCGCACCAGATTAAGTATAAGTACCTGCTTTGTTTCAAACTCTTACCGGGGTCCAAGTCGAGTACTTCTTCAGCCCACTGCGCGTCTGGACAACGTCTGGAGGCACATCGTGCAACGCCAGCGGTGGCTGCGTTTCGACTCAGCGGCCGCGGCGAAAAGGGGAGCTGAACGGAGTGTCACGTACCGTTCGTAGCGCGCAATATTGATGTTCTTGAGTCTGACGCTACGCTACGCCGTAACGCAAGGAAGTATCTACCGCACGACAGCCACGGACACCGCACCATGCGCGAATCGGCGCACGTGGGATGTGCGGGGCTCAAGCGCGGCGGGTCGCGGCCAGCAGGCCGCCCCGTGCTCGAAAACAACGTCGGCGGATTTACATCATCTGCGCAGATTTGTTCATGTCAAGAATGAGCAACGCGTAAGTGCATGGACCATCGTACCTGGGAGTTCTAGGTTTGCACGCGCGACAGGTGCATGCATGATCTCGCTATTTTCACGACAGATGAATCGATGGACGTGTATCACAGGTCTTGCCCCCGAGACTAAGAATGTTGCGAATGGGCCAGGGTGAGACATACGACGCGAGACCCGCGCGAGCGCAGAGTGTGCGGCTACAAAAGAAAGCGGACTTGGAGGGTGTGCATCCATTGCGGCGATGGTCGTGGGGTCTTAGATAGCTCGCCGTGTCCGTGTTATCGTGTTGCCCTTCCCGTTCGCTTGCATGTAAATTAGGGTTTCTTTATGTGAAGCGTAGGCTGAGCGTAGGATCTCTTCTTCGATACATAGTCACCAGCCAGAAAAGACTTAAGAAAAGAGGAGTCGACACACAGCCACAGCCATGTCCGCTTCGGGACGCCGCGGTAAAAGAGACGAACGGAGGAAAGCAGGCATAATCAAGACTAGACAAAAGAAAAAAAAAGACGAGTACATGGGTAGGTGGTATTCAGGTCTGACGCCCGCCGCATATGTTGTATAAGAAGGGAGGGAGGGAGGGAAAGGGGCAGACAGAGTCAATATCGTAACTGTGATCCAAACCATGATCCCTCCTCCGAATCCGCCTTCTATCGATATCGTGCGCCATCGCGCATCGTATCTGGATGTGTATTGTGTCCTGGGTGTCCACAAGCCATGGGAATGTCCCGGTGGATCTCCTCCTCGTGGGGGCGAAAGTAGTCTTCAGTCGGTCGGTCGGTCGGTCGGTAGTGATGTCGGTGGCGTGGGTAGGCCCGTGCCGGGAGGACTCCTCTTAATTCAGCGTGCTGTGTATTCTTATAGCATACAGTCAGTGTCCCAGCCAGAGCGAAGAGGGGAGGGAGCCTCACGAAGTGTGCGCGGTGATCACGCCCCGGCGTCAAGGCGCTCCCCGCGCGCGAGCACGCGGACGATGCGCGGGCTGCTCTCCATTGCGAGCGCCGCGGGTGGCCGCTCGACAAGCCCACCACCACTCTTGCCGATACTCCCCGCGCCACCGCCGCGCTTGGTCTGTGTACCCGCACGCGGGCGCCGAGGGACATCCACAGCGGCAGAAGCGCTTGCACCACTCCCATTGGTCCCGACGGCACCATTGGGGGCGCCGGTGGAGGCCGCTACGGTGAGCAAGTCGATCCCCGCCCGCACAGCCCAGGTGCTCACGAGTGTACCCGCCGCTCGGGGCTCGTGCTTCGTGAGTGCACCACCATCGGCGGTGCTCGTGGGTGGAGCGGCGGCAGAGAGAACCGCTAGGCGCACCGTGCGCTGGTCCTTGCCTTTGGTGTCAACCTTGACGTCAGGGGTGGTGGCGGCAGCAATGTCGAACTCCCAGCGGGCGCAGCATATGGTGCGGCGCAACCACTCTGGCGAGGCATCGGGGGTGTTTGCCTGGCTAGTCTTGGGGGGCGACGAGGAAGGGGCGGGAGCGGGAGCGGGAGCGGGAGCGGGGCTGGCTCCAGAGGCAGTCTCCGAGAAGGGGATGTTGTCCCAAGGAACAAAGGCGTCATCCTGCTGCACGCGGATGCGTGGATTCGTACCCACTTGGGCCTCTAAGATGCGCGAGGCGGCGCGCGCGCGCTGAGCCAGAGCCGAAGTGCCCTTCTTCAGCAGATCAAGGGTGTTAAGCGCTGCGTCGATGCTTCAGCAAAGGTAATGCTGGTTCAACGAAGAGTGGGGAACGGACCTTCGAGCGGCACGATGACGACTTCCGAGCGGCCGTCGCGGCACCATTTCTTCACCTGATGCAGAGCGTGCACCAGCACGCTTGCATCGACAACGATAACGTCTGCGTCCTTCTCGTCCTCCAGTGAGCGCCGCACGGCCGCTGGAGGTGTGTCCTTCGAGAGGACCAGGACACCAGCGTTCTTCTTCCGAGGGGCCGGCTTGGCGGTGGTAGCGATAGTCGTGTTACTTCCGGGCTGCTGGCCACGCTTCGTCGAGGCTTGCATGGACGAGGACCTGTTCCTCCAGTTTCCCGATGCAGCGGACTTTTCGAGCTGCTCGACTTGATGATTAAGAAATGCGGCGCCTAGGGCGCGAGACATGGCCTACAGAGTCGATCAGCGGTGCGCAGGATATGGGTTTTAGAGCTACCTTCTTGTCCGTCATTGGTTCAACAGGCACAGTAGAGTGTTCGAGCGCTGAAAGGTTGTGTAGCGTTCCGAATTTGTGGCAATTCTATGGGTACACCAAGCCGACAGATGGAGGGGTTCGGGCTATATGAGGGAGGGAGGTGATGGACTTCGAGAAGGGGTTCAATGTGGGCGGATTGGAGGCGATATACGGGTGTTTGTACGATGCAGCAGGCAAGTATCGGTGGCGAGAAGCAGCCTTAATTATGTGGCTGCGCAATTTCCTTTTGCGGAAATTTGCGGTGTGGCCTTCACGGCTCAGTGCACTGCATATGCTCCGTAACTTGTCCCGGACCTTGACTCGGTGCGCTCCTCTCTTGGCGAGCAGACACTTAGCTGTGTGGTGCCGGTCTACGTGAATCCCGCATCTCGATCCAGGACTGGCAGTCTGGCACTGCCATCTGGCAGCCGCTTGCCTTCAATGCCTTGAACCGCAACGCGATATATCTGACGTTCTTTCTTGACGCCAGAGAAGATCAATATATTACAAAAGGCCGAGGCAATGATCCCAGAAGACAAATGAACCGGGTGGGGCTCGGTGTCTTCTTTGGATCGCTTGGACCCTGGAGGCCTGAAGACCTGAGTAACGGCGAACAATTGGCGAGTGGCATTGCCTTGTCTTGGACAACAAGTCTGAATTAGCTTACAGTCGCTTCTCCTAGGATCTACAGTCCTCCCAATTGTTCGGCTTGCAACGCAGTCGCATCCCCAATCGTTATCGGCTGTCGGGCTTTCAGTCATCGCTGAGGCCCGAATCCTGCAGCTCCTTCGGGAGCCGGCTTATGCGGGAGCTCGTCTCGCACAAGCCTAGGTGACTATAGCATGCGGCAGCTAGTGCCGCTCAAGCCTATACTAGAGCCATAACACGCTG
Organism: Mycena belliarum; assembly: GCA_029282135.1. Lineage (NCBI taxonomy): Eukaryota > Fungi > Basidiomycota > Agaricomycetes > Agaricales > Mycenaceae > Mycena > Mycena belliarum. Next base: position 231,939 of record JARJCN010000066.1, read on the forward strand.
CTACCTACTGCCACCCTCGAGCCCAAGCCAGTATAATTTAGCTGTGGCAAGGCCACCAAAACTTCCGCGGTGCCGCGTGCTAGAAACACCGCAAAGCTACTGCGTACGTCAGACCTCCATTTTGAATATTTTCCCAGTCTGACGTTGTGAGGAACAAAGTGCTGGAGCCCGCGGAGACGCCTCCTCACAAGAGTTTTCCGCTCGCTCCGTCGTACTCGTACGCCCACGAATACTAGCAAAAGCTGTCCTTGAGAATCTCTGTGCCCCTATTCTTGGTGCGTCCCCGTCAAAGTCTCTGTCTTCATTCATCCTCATTCCTCGTGTAGCGCAGGAACATCGCCGCTGAGTTGTCGAAGAATGACACCATCCCCGACGTTGCCCACTGTATGCACCCGGAGACGAGCCGCGCTATCGTCCCTTCGCTCGTGATCGAAAAATGCTCGCCCCACAAATGCTTGCTCCAGTATCATAACACTGCACTGCGCGAGTATCGCAAACCCCTGCGCCCAGGCTCTCCCTCGGGGAAGCATCGTATCGACCCGAACCATGTGCCTGGACGCAGCACGCAAACTCGCAAAACATTCCCGAGCACGGCTATCCAGCCCTGGGAGCTGGGGATTCCACCGTCCTCGTTCCGTCCATCGCGCAACATCACGGCGTGTCCCACGATTTCGTCTCTGGGCCCACCGTAGCCCTCCGCCGGATGCTCCCCATCTTCACGCAGGACGGGCCGCGCCGTCGTCCTCCTCCCTCACGACGTCTTTCCCACGTCGTGCGTATCCCCTCGCAGCACATCATCATCGCCACCCGCCGATGGATGTCCCCCGTGTCCACGCTGGATGAGCCTCGCCGTCGTGTTCCCTCTCACGACACTGCATCTCGACCGTGTGACTGGAAACCCTTCCACCCACTCCTCGTCAGGCGTCCTCACGGAGCACTCGGATAGCGCGCCTTGCACGCTCCCCCGCCGGCGTCTTCAGCCCACGTCTCCAGCATCGTCTTGCATGACGCCTTCGGCTCGGGAGTTGGCGACTCGGGGTTCAGGCGCAAGCGGAGCTGAATGCATGCCCGGCAGCGCGCCGTCTTTGATCCCGCGGTGTCCTGCATCCCGTCGCTGTTGATCGAGCGCCTCCTCTGTACCCGCCGCCGACGGTGCACAGCGTCGTTATCTGCTGAAGACGTGCTCGAGGCACAGCGTTAGCGGCAGGATCGTAGCGTGCGTATGGTATACCCCTCCTCCCGCTCCGTTTTAACTTTTCCCACAGACTGGCGTCCCGCATCGTCGTGCATTCTGCGAAAATCTCAAACATGGTGTTCGCTCGCAAAACTTCCTCGCTGCATTTGTCATTCATACGCCCCTTTCTCCCTCGGCTCCGCGCACACGTACTTACTGCCACGCTACCACTGGACGTTATAGCTCAAGTGCCGACTGCCATGTTCGTGTGGTCCTCTTTCCGCTGGCCGCAGACAAACGCGTCTCTACCGTGTGTGCACCCTCTGCTCCTCAGTGAAGTGGACAGACGCTCTACAGGCCCGCGCTTCGGCTGGCTCAGACAGCACATCGACATTGCCTCGGATGTCGTGCCCGACACATCCACAAATCCTTGACTAGCACGCTCGGAGCATCGGCAGCGGGCAGGGCCTCATTCTCAGCTCGGCGCGAAAAATATCGCCGGTGTGAAGCTATGGCTGCTCTGATGTGTCCTGCGCCGGCCCCTATGCTATCACACCCAGCCGGCCCAAACCTTGTTATTATCCTGAAGCTATCGACTGACTGCGTCGTTCGTGTCCTCCTCCATTCGATCCGTCACCGACAGCACGCTTCGATGGGAAGAGCTCGACACAGGGAAACGCACGAGAGTCGATGTGAACTCCGCACCCTCCGGAAGCAGGGCACACCGCTCAGAAAGCTCGGGTGGAGAAGTTGGATCCGCCAGACTCGCCAGCTGCGGGCACACGCACACGGAAAGGGCTCGATCGATTATTTCTTAGTAGTTAGTGTGTGTTCTTCGTTGTATGTACTAGCATAGTGGATTTCAAAGGGCGTATGCGTCGACTCGTAAACTGGTCTGAAGTCTGAAACAACGCGCACAAACCGTGACACACCTCAGCAACCGTCTGGCCAACGTGGCACCATTGGCGGGCCCTACTAGGGCCCTACTATGTAGTATCTAGTACTTCGCTGGCGCCGATGCCTTTCACTTGCGGCGCACACCTCCAGCATTCCCAGCTCCGGAACCCCTTTGGCCCTCGACGACTTCCACCGCACGGCACGAAGTTGCCCGAACCGATCGTGTGCTGCTCACGACGCGCCTCTACGATCCCGCGCATACCCGGCGTCAACGTCGTCACCATCCGGTCGCGTGGAATGATTCAGGTGCTCTGGGAGACCTTCCTCGACGAAGGACATGATCCAGAGCCGCGGTGTTGCCCCGGTGGCCGATCCTCAAGGTGTCGGCTCGGAGGGGCGCCTTTCCTCCACCTGCGACTCGGAGCCTGGCTAAATTGACGCCTGGTCTACTGAGACGCAATGCGGCGTACCGCGCCGCGCCCAAGACCGAGTCCGCTGCATCGGGGAACTGGCTGAACGTTGCAGAAGCATGGCCAGCACCCCCCGATGTAACGCGACTCTCGCTGCGACCGCCGCCGCCAAACCGGCCTCCCGGAAGAAGAATGTTGGTGTGAGAAAAATGCGGACGTTGTCGTTGTCGATGCAAGCGTAATGGTGCACGTCCTGCACAAGGTGAAGAAATGGTGCCGCGAAGGCCGCTCGGACGTCGTTATCTTGCCGCTTGAAGGTCCGTTCCCCGCTCCTCGTTGCACCCGCATTCTTTTGCTGAAGCATCGACGCAGCGCTCAACATCCTTGATCTGCGGAACCTCAGCGGCTCTTGCTCAGCGCGCGCGCGCCGCCTCGCGAATCGTAGAGCAAGCGGGTGCGAACCTCGCATCCGAGTGCAGCAGGGTTGACGCCCTTGTTCTTTGGGACCACATCCCCTTCTCGAAGACTGCCTCTGGAGCCAGCCCCGCTCCCGCTCCCGCTTCTTCCTCGTCTCTTCTCAAGACCAACCAGGCAGACGCCCCTGCGATGCCTCGCCAGAGTGGCTATGTACGCCGCACCATCCGTGTCCGCTGGGGGTCGACATTGCTGCCGCCGCCACCGCTGACTCGCGCACGTGTGCGCCTGGCGGTTCTCCCTTCCGCCGCTCCACCCACGAGCAGCGCCGATGGTGCGCTCACGAAGCACGAGCCTCGAGCGGCGGGTACACTCGTGAGCGCCTGGGCTGCGCGGGCGGGGATCGACTTGCTCACCGTAGCGGCCTCCAGCGGCGCGCCCAATGGTGCCGCCGGGACCACTGGGAGTGGTGCAAGCGCTTCTGCCGCTGTCCCTCGGCGCCCGCGTGCGGGTACACAGACCAAGCGCGGCGGTGGCGCGGGGAGTATCCGAGGCGAGAGCGGTGGTGGGCTTGTCGAGCGGCCGCAATGGAGAGCAGTCCGCGCATCCTCCGCGTGCTCGCGCGCGGGGAGCGCCTCGACGCCGGGGCGTGATCACCGCGCACACTTCGTGAGCCTCCCTCCCCTCTTCGCTCTGCCTGGGATACTGACTGTATGCCATAAGAATACACAGTACGTTGCATTAAGAGGACTCCCGGTGGGCCTGCCCCCGCCACCGACATCACTATCGACCGACCGACCGACTGAAGACTACTTTCGCCCCCACGAGGAGGAGATCCACCGGGGCATTGAGGCGTGTGTGCACCCGGGGCACGATACAAACCCGGACAACGATGCGCACTGGCGCAAGATATGTGTTGCCCCAGTGTCGTGCCTGACTTGACGTTGGCTACATCCCAGCTTTGCAAACGAGCAGGTCATTGGTAATGCTTTTTAGCGTTCACCTGCAGTTGGCATAAAGGAGGACAAGGCGATTGAAGGCGTGCATGTAACACTTGGAGACAATCAGCTTGATTTTTTCGAAAAGTATCGGGTCTGCATTGATATCTGACGTCAGGCGGCGGGGCAGATAATCACAGAAATTCAGCCCACCATTCCTCAGCCGCTCAAATTTGAAGCTACGTAACCCCTTCACTCGGTATTGAGGATTGCCAACACCCAACTCGTCAAGCAGTCCACCCGTCGGCACGAATCCCTTACGGCGGACCGGGCTGGGTTCCTTGAGACGAACAGTCGGAGGTTAAGTTGCCAGCTCCAATACGTCCCCCATCTCAGCCGTTTCCGCAACCTTCTTCGGCATCAAACTCTTCATGTACTCGATCTGGGCTTCGCCGCCAATGAAACCTCCGACATCGTACACCGTTGTGTACCCCGCCCCCTCCTTCAATACCGCAGAGCTCATTGTTTCATTAACATCATTCTTCGACATCCCGGTACCGACCAGAATGATGTAGATGCCTTGTATCCGAATCCATGTGGCAACGACTGCTGACAGGACTGAGCGTCTTCTCCCGGGGTATTGTTCTGACATAAATGCATTCGTGCATTTTTCCAGAGCGCATTGTGCTTCATCGATGACACAAAAGATCGTATCGGATCGTCTGGGCTTCCGAGGCGAAACTTCTATAAGATCGCAAACCTCAGTGGTTAGATCTGAGCACCGGTCAGAAACGATTCCGGAGTTGGCATATCTTATCCTCCGATATAACTCGGTGAATATGTCCCGAGGTTTATCGCCCCACTTGAACTTGAACCAAGGCTTCAGTTGAAGCATCAGCCAAAGTTTCTTGTGCTCCTCGAGCAAGACCCCCCAGGTTGAACCCCTTGGCAAGTTTACAAAACTTCAGAAGGATCACCAGACGTGCATAAAGAACTTTTCCGAGGCGATCCGAGGCAATCTGACAATTCCGTTTGTGAGAGAAGTCGTAATCTGCGGAGGGAAGGTCCCGGGTGAAATGTTTATGGTTTTCAATTTCCTTGATGGAAGTTTGAAGATCGATGGAACCATGTCCTTGGACATCAACGCACGAGGTGAAATAGAGGCCCCAAGATTGGGATAGGCCCTCAAATGTGAGGCGTGTTTTGCCCGACCCTGAAGTGTTTAGAACGACCCTGGTTTTCAGATTTATCATTTTGGCTGTGCATCAAAGGAGGATATGGTAGACGACTCACGTATGCCGTTCTTCTTCCTCGGCGAATATTTCTAAGACACGTTCCTGATTATCTGAATTGGCGAAGCTACCCAAGTCATGCAGAAGCATGTCCGGTCCGCTACGTAGTAACGGGATATTCAAAGATCGCAAAAACTCGTGATTGTCAGTTTTTTCGTCAGGCGACCAAGATGGGAGCGGTGTCTTCTGCTGAATGAACCCTGCAAGAAAGGGTTCGATTTCCGCACAGAAATCTTCCACTATCTTCTCGAGTTCTGCAGTACTGATAGTTAAGTCGGACCAAACTATGATTGTAAAGTTAGAAATCGGAAGTCTCGACCTTCAAGTTGCAAGTGACGCAAGAAACTCACATAAATCGAATATCCACTGATAGTCATGTGTCGCGTGTCTGGCCAAAAGCTCTTCTAGGAATGTCCGAGGGTCGACGATATCTGACACTTTTTGATCACTCCGGGTCCCGTCTGCAGGCCCCGAGAATATGTCCGCGACCCCCAGCACCATATTGACGAATGAAAAGTCGGGAGTAAAATCAGATGCCGTCCAGATGGGCATGTAGCGCTCGAGGGACGTAAAGATTTGAGAATTCCGAAATGAAGTATCGAGCAAGCTCGGCGGCATATCCATATCCACAAATTGGTGATCATCGTCGGCGCTCTCTGGATAGTTCTCTTCCATGTTGGGGAGACGGAGCGGGGAGGCAAGGTACTACTACTTGATAGCGGGCTGCTTTATATCAGAAGAGACAAGGGTAGTCATGCCAATGTCCGAAGCCCGCTCAGTGGACGGTGTCTATTGTATCGCCTTGTCCTTGCATGATATTCTGATGAATCCCTGACATCCTCTGCTGTTCCGTAGACGCTTGTCAACACAGTCAGACCCCTTGTTTGCAGTACACCGGTGGGCTGAAATCGTCGGGCTGATCAGCCGGCGCCCGGCTGTTCTGGCGGTAAGTTGTGGGCTTTTGTGGGTCCTTGTGTACATGTGACACCTCGTGCTGATACATGCTATTGCAATGCTATTGGCAATTGCCACTGACTCAGAGGATTCCAAACGAGGACATTAAGCCAGACAGCTCGAGCGCGGCGAAGGCAGCTCTGTGGCTAAAAGACTTGGAGTTGGAGGCATAGATTAGTAAACAGCAACTAGGCTAAGCGCTGCGGCTGCAGTCGGGTCAATCCATCATTTTGATGGTTCGAAATGTGACGGTCACGGGACGTGAACGATTGTATTCGCCTTCATCTTCGTCCCATGGCTAGTCCCCCTCCCTCACCCGAGATACACGATGCAGCGAAAACGCTGGCTAGCGTCGTCGTCGTCGGATTAGACGACATGGTCAACCCTCTTGATCCAACATACAGCGACGAGGAGAGTTGCGTGACACTGCTTAGCCGTCATCCAGACACCGGGGGCAAACCCCATGGAAGCTGTGTGTCAGCTGCTTTAGAAGAAGCTGACCTGGAGCTAACCTGGAGCTAACCTGGAGCTGATCCGGAACTGCCCCGGAAAAACTTCGGCAGTTGCCAAAACTGGACGCTTCTGTAATTCTAGTCTAATTGATAGCAATCTGATAGAAATCGGATATCTGATTGTTTCGAGATTGATACTTAATCTGAGTCAGACTATAGGGAGCATTCCTCCCGACGCCCATCCCTCCCTTGGCTGGCCATCTATGGCAAAGAAAGTCCTCTGTGTCTGCACTTCGTGCAGCAAGAAGACAGCCCTCGTAAATGGAACTCCTCAGTCTGGACAGCTGATATCATATGCAGCGCGCTCCCAGCATGAGGATAAGGACACCTTTGCCAACCTCATGGCACAAGGGCAGCCTCGTCCTGGCGCTAGCCAACCCAAGCCAACCTCAGTTGAGCCAGCATCCTCAGCTAACTTGATGAATATTCCTCCTCTTGACTTTGAAACCGGTAGGCTATACATTCATTCCGGGATGAAGATGAATTGATTTCCTATAGCTCTGCTGCCACTCAAGAATCTCTGCTATCTGCTTATCGCTTGGCTCAGCTTGCATGCTGGTGTTAGCCGTCGTACTGCAAACACTGTGCTGAATGCACTGCACTTTATTCTGGTCACAGCTCTCTCACTGGTCTTTGGTACTTTGCAATCTGCAGGATTTGACTTCAAAACCCCTACATTCAAACTTCCTAAGGATGCTCGGACCATCTACCAACAAGGAATGGAGCCAGAGATTATTCGCACAGCCTGCTGTCCAACCTGTTACACATTATATCCGGCTGATCAACCCATTCCACAATTCTGCACATATAAAAGGTCTGATCGGGCTCATGAATGCAGAACAGACCTGTGGAGAGAGAGAAAAACTCGGAAAAATGGCATCAAACGTGTCCCAAAGCAGCTTTACAGTACTCAGTCATTTGATTCTTGGCTCCGGTTCTTCCTAGGTCGACCAGAGATCGAGACCCACTTGGAAAATTCTGCTTTACGAAATCAGAACAGGCCACCTTATAGCCCACCAGGTGCTGTTATGCATGACATCCAGGACAGTCCTGCCTGGCGCAGCTTGGGAAACTTTGTCCGGTTCACATACAATCTAGTTTGGGCTATCTACATTGACTGGTTCAACCCATTCACAAACAAGATTGCAGGTTTGTTCTTTTTGATGTGATATAATGATATTTGTTTATGAACCTCCTACTACAGGCAAAGTCGTTTCATTTGGGGTGATTGTCTTGTATTGCCTCAATCTTCCTGTCGAAATTCGGTTTCTCCTTGAAAATGTTTTTATAGTCGGCATTATACCTGGGCCCGGAGTACCTGGTGTTTGGGCGATCTCGCACATCCTTGATGCTTTTGTGAAAACTATGAATGCTTTCAATACTGGCCAGTTGATTCCAACTTTCCGATATCCTGCAGGTGTTCTAGTTGCATTGCGTATCCTTCCTCTGATCGCCGACCTTGGAGCAATCAGAAAGGTCGCAGGATATCTTGCACACAATGCAACTCAATTCTGCTCATTCTGTCTTCAAATGCTAGACCAAATTGATGACTTGGACTATCAGTCTTGGACTCTCCGTGATGCAGCTACTGTCAAAGCGCAAGGACAGGAATGGCGTGATCTACCAACTGTCAAAGCCAAAGAGGAGAGAGCTACTGAAACAGGGGTGCGTTGGACACCAATGCACAATCTTGTCAACTGGGATCCAGTAAAACATGTTGTTCTTGGGTTTATGCATAATACCCTTGAAGGAATGGCAGAACATCATCTGCGGATGCTGTGGGGTATTGGAAGACAGAACCATGCTGCAAAGGACTTGATTGAACAACAAAAAGAAGAGCTGTTCACAGAGTCTGATGCATCAGAGGCCTCTCAAGATATCCAAGAATTGCAAAATGAGGCAGACCATCCTGAACAGCTTGCAGCTTATGTGGCATTTAGAGCAGCAAGCTCAACAACACCCACCCCTCAGAATCCACAGAATCCAGGAGATCTATTTATGGGAAACTTTGACGATGATGAAGGCGATCCAGACTTTTTTCCACCTGATTTTGACCATGATGGCACCGGGGCCTTTAATTTCACCGACGATCAACTAGAACTTATCCGGGATTGCATAAAGAATGTCCACCTTCCAACTTGGGTTGGGCGTCCACCCACAAATCTTGGAGAGGCTGCTCATGGGAAGCTTAAAGCACACGAGCTGCTCATTCTATTCACTGTGATTTTCCCCCTGATTATACCAGAATTATGGTGGAGGAATGGCCAAATTTCACAGCAGCTTCTAGAAAATTTCAGTCACTTTGTGGCTTGTACCAACATAATCTCCTCATATCAAACTTCTGAAGCTGAGGCAGACCGATACATGAACCACTTTGTTCAGTATCGTACCTCAATCCGCCAATTGTTCCCTCGAGTTAATACATTGCCAAATCACCACTTTGGGATGCACAATCCAGATCACCTGAAGTTCTGGGGACCTTTGCCCACTATAAGTGAATTCCAAGGAGAGCAATTGAATGGTCAATTTGGAAAAGTCAAGACAAACAGACGGATATGTAAGTAACCATATTCCAGATATGATTTTTTTACTTACCAAAACACAGACGACATGGACTTGACAATGTTGCGACAAATTGCTCGTCGAGGCCGCCTTGCAGCAATGCTGAAGAGTGACACTGCATCAACTCCACTTGTCGGAAGCCTGACTGAGATCCTGCAACCTCCTGTTGTTGACTTGAAAGATCCGCTCAAAGCCCTGACTGGACTTGAGGTTGCCAAAATTCTGGCAGCCGGGGAGGACATTCCCGAATTCATATATGGCTTAATTCTGAATTACTTGCACTCTATTGGACAGCTGCAATGGCGATTATCTTCGCAAATGCCTCATCTTGATAATGAGCTGGTCTTGCCACCAGCTGGAAAGGCACCTTTTGAAGTGAAATTTGGTGGCCATACCTTCAGCTGCAAGACATCTCATGAAGGAAACAGTGGAATACAATTCAAACACCCTCGGACTTTGGCTATTCTTACTGGCTATATTGACCAGATATGGCAAATTCCACTGCAGGGTCGGATACAGACATTCTTTGTTGTTGAGGAACATACCAGAATTCCTCAGTGGATTGCTCAAGAGGCACCTTTTCTTTCCATGCCAGAATTGGGAGCAACAATTGTTGATGCTACACCATCGAAACAGTTTCTTATTATTGAACCGGAACATATTCTTACTCACCTCACAATCTATAAACGGCCGAAAGGAACATATGGGATACTTACACGAGAGTTACTGGTGATATCTTGGTCTTTGAATCGTGGACGTCGTACTTGACAGATAGCTTGTTCTTTAAATTGAATTTACCACGTTTTTTGTTTTCTCACCTGACAAAAATTTAATTGCACATTTTCATGCCATCAAAGTCTCAATACCATATGCAAGTGTGATTGAGTTCAAAATCTTGAGGTTTCACCCAGTAGATCTTGAGTTCAAGATCAACGGTGTTCACTCTACGAGTGGCTGTGTGATGGTAGAGGATACACCGTTGTTAACCGGGCCGGTGTCACGTGACGTCATCGGCTCCCACCAAAATTCAGCGTATCATTATTAAGTAGCTATGTATGCTGCAGACACAAAAGCAATGATTTTCCCTGAATCGCCTTTTGATGTCGTATCAACAGAATTGCTACCGACGACTCGAGGGGCAGCGCTGGATAGCGCCCCTCAAAAAAGTTTTTTTCAACATTCGCGCCCCGTGATCAACTGTCACGTGTAGCTAAGTTGCTCCCTCCGCCGCACCGGCGCACCGCCATGGCTCAAGTTCAGCGGCCCCTCCGAGGGTCGCGCATCTCGACGTTCTACCCCATTAAAAGTCTTCCTTCCCTCTCCTCTCTCGATAGCGCCTTCCCGCTGCAGGAGTACATCTCCCTGCTCATTTGTCTCGACGTGCACGACGTGGACACGATCGTCTCTGTCCCGGGCCGCAGCAAGCAAAAAAGAGAAGGAGAAGGAGGGAGATGCGTCAGACGACAGCAAGAAGGCTGAGGTCACCGTCGACGAGGTGTGCTGGAAGTACGAGCAGCTGCGGTGCGTGTCGACTTTTTTGTTCATGGCAAGACGCGATAGGGATGCTAATACGGCGTTGTTGCAGACGTCTCGCGCAGGACCTGTCGCGTCCGCTCATAACGATGCTGCAGCAGGTGTGCACGCGCACCACCTGTCCCGAGATGAAGGCCGGCGAGTGGCTGTATCTGTGTGTCACCCACGGCAATGACGGCGCTATGGAGGTGAGCTATATATCTATTTAGCTCTGGCATTGTGCGCGTATCACTGCTTCAAGAGCGGGTACTACGGAGCTTGGCTTGCTGGCAAACTGGCGAGCAAGTCGGCGGCGTCAGCGTTGCGCTCGAACGCAGCAGCGCCGACGCCCGCTCTCAAGTCCACGTCCACACGCCGTCCCGTCCCGCCTCGCGTCGTGCACCCACGCGCTCGACCAGCGTGCCGCTGATACGACTGGTAGCGGACCAGCCGTGTAATCACGCTTTTTAGCGACTTCTAGCATACGGCTAGAGGACTCCCGTCCGGTGATATACAATTAGAACCAGAGCTGAGCTCCGCGCTGCTGGTTGCGTATTAATGATGCTAGAGGATTCCTATTCTGAGGATCTGTACTTTGACTCGGTTCGCTACCAAATGGGAGCCAGACAAAGACAGTCCTAGAAGAGTAGCGAGCTCCGACAGATAGAGTCAGATCCTAGTGATAGGACGTGGCTTGCCCTGCAGGCTAGATACCATACCCCGGAGATATATACCCAAAAGCTCAGACACCCTTTGTGTGGATCATGCATTACCAGGAAACATAGCAGATAGCGAGGTAGCGAAGTCATGTTCGAAGTAGCGAAGTGACCTAGTACCACAATGACGGACATTGGACCAGTTCGCTACACGAAGTACTGTGTTAGCGAACCCTCTGTACCCAGTAGACCAAGTGTCCGGCCTCACCCGGACCATCATGGGATCATGTCGATGTACCGAGAAGTGCGCAAGCACTTTCGCGGGATCTGCACAGTCCAAAAGGGGAATTGATTGTCGATCGCGATTTTCAATATCCTTTCTGGGACTGTGCCGGGCGAACATGTGGGTTCGAAACCAAGCCGGAGGGAGACGTAGAGCTCTGACAGAGCTGTGGGACGTAATCCTAGCGGATTACCGACCAAGCCGGCCTAGTGCGTAGGCCCGGCAGGAGGAAGACGTGTTCGCGAACCCGCGGCATGTCCGCGATATATCCAATATGGCTCGGCTGGTCATTCGCGCTGACTGGCAAGATGCCGAGCCTCACCAAGGACACTATACAGAGGACGCGTGGCCGTTATATTCCGTTCCGAATCCGTTTCATTACTCATTTTCCTTTGTCCTGTTTACTCATATCAGTCTGTCATGTATTTAGCGAAAACCTATAAAATAGCACGTAGAGCACGCATTGCAGTAGTTCATCCTCGCCCCAGGAAATAGCCCATCAGCTAGTTCTGTCCTAAAGGCTTTGGTGTCCTCTGTATCTGCGGAGATTTGTGTACCAAAAACATATCTTTGTCTTGATCCATTAACAATTTCGCGAACTTGAGATTTATCAGTTATAGCTAACTGCTGATTCCTGAGCTTGCAAGGCTTCTGGTGGTACACGCTATTGTCTCGTGGAGGGTCACGGCAGCAGTTCCAGATAAGCACACCTCGTCTCGTGGAGGGTCACGGCGAGAATTCGATAAAGTCCTCAGTTAAGTTGCTAGAGGCAGGCGGCCGTTACTATTGGAACCTGTGCGCGTTTAGCAGCCTGGTCATATTTCGGTTAGTTGGGCTATTGGAACCTGTACGCGTTTAGCAGTCTGGTCGTAGTCGTTGTTCCCTTGCCTGGCCTGGTCAAGCGCCCGTCAGGAAGCCGTTCACGTCCGTGTTAAAGTCGTTGAGACTTGAGCCGGGGAGACTTTCACAACAAAACATCCTTACACCCGAAACCCCTTGTCTGTGTTTTCGTGTGTTCGCGATTGTTCTTCGGTTGGTAGCTACCTGAAGCTATTGTAATCTCGAACTTAGTTCTACCAAACTTGTCGAGTCGATACTTGTCCCACTTCAATAAAAGAGAGAATTCATCTTATCTGTATACTTCAGAAGGATCCGAACTCAATCTTAGCACTTTGTACTGGTTGTAGTGAGTTGTGTGTGTGTGTGTGTGGGTTTTGTGTTAGAGTCCGCTCTTCGCGAAGACACCATTCTGCAGCCCTTACTCAGGTGCACCGTTTCATCTGGAGCCCACCGTGAGGGTCCAATTTGAATCTTCTCTTGTGGGAAGAGCTTCGACCTTGATAGGTTGAATTAGTTCTGTGTGAAAGAACAGTTGGTGAAGGTACTATCACTAGAGGACATCGCGAACACCTGGTTTTGGGCTTGGATCTGTCTTTAACTAGTCAGCATCTGATTCTGAAACCAAGTGCGCAACTCTGTCACGAAGTTGCCACGACCTTGGACAAAGACTCGAGATTTCAAATGCTAGGTCAATATGCATTTGAAGTCTTGTGTCGGATTCCTACTAGTCATTTTTTGCTTTTATGCAGTCAGGGAGAACTAAAGTTCAAAGTCACTCCGGACAGTTTACTATCACTTGTGATGAATGGGATCCAAACTCATAAACCGCAGTCCGCCCCATGTTCACCTGGAAGTGCATCACTGTTTATGAACTATTTCAAGCCCTTTGGTTGGAATATAGCAAAGCATCTCGAACTTGCATGCCTTGCACCCCGCCTATTCAAACAAAGAGCTTGCTATGAAAGTAGCGAACTTTATGAATACAGGCGAAGTTTGCCAGTCAAGGATGGCAAAATAATTATAAAACCCGAAAAATATATATTTATTGAGTGGGATGTCGGTGTTGTTGGATCAGATAAACCAGAGCTGCCTTGAAGCCATCAAGGAGGTTTCTGTATTAGTGACCACAACATAAAATAAAAATAAAATAAAAAACATTGCAACAACATAACACCTCCTTGCATGAGGAATTGTGTGGATTGTGAAGCTGCTGTGTTATACAGCAGTCAAATAAATTGATTCAACATCAGTGAATTCGGAATCCAGAAAGAGTTCATTGCTCTGCAATGAATTGGACTTGGAAAATCAATACAAGCAGAACCAACTGCTGTTTTGAGCCTGCAACCAGAAGGTTACTTGGTTGCACAGTAATTTTTGTTCAAAGTGGATTTTAAATGAATCTGCTAGAATGAAAGACAGGAAAAGAGTGCAGAGTGGAAATGTAGCGAAGAGGTTCACGGACGAAGTACTGTTCGCGAACTCATCTGCAACCTATGGAATGAATGGTTGTAATAAACTATTGAATCAAGGTTGGGAAATCTATGCTAGATAATGCCAATGATATGAGCAGCCTGTACAAATATGGGTTGCTCAAGTCTCGAAGGACAGAATTGTCCAGATGAGATTGAGGCACCACTCTGAAAGCTCAAGTAATATCTGGGATAAGCAGCAGATGTATCCTTGAAGTGAAAATGATGGGAACCTGTTTAAATTCATCACCTCCTTGAGGGGGAGATGTAAAGAGCACAAGGACTAGTGTGGATAAACACTTCTCAGCCAGATGTTGAAACTGGGGACAGTTTCCTCTTTTTGGTGGGGGGAGAGAGTGGAGCTCCATACAATTATCTTGAACTCGAAAATGGTACTGCAGTAGTCTGAAGAAATAAAATTTTCAAGAGACATGTGCAAATATCAGTTTGAGCAAGATACAATGAGAACTGAAAAGAGTGTTCGCGAAACCAAGCAATACTGTTGATTGGCAAATGAATCATGCAAATAAAAATAACATGATTAGGAAACTGCGATGGTTGAAAAAGCAAGAGCCCATGCTGGTTATTGGCTCTTACTTTGGAAACAAAAACAGAATCCCAAGTTGCAAAAATGTCCCAGATAGTTCACATATTTGTGAATTGAAAATGTTATGGTTAAACTGCCGAAAGGCTTATGAATCATATTCAAAACAAGTCCGGAACATTAACAGTAGCACTTGGGAGCATTTGAATCTAAAGAAGGGCCCAGATAGATGTTTCAATGAGTTGTGATCTGGAATTGCGACCTGAATGGAAATTATCTAGCTTGATATTCAAGCAGTATGGGTGCTTCACTAGGGACTTTTGCAAACCATGTGCCCAAAGACTCGACTTCATTAGCATCAGAAATGGTGTATCCTGAAAACCTCTTTGAGGCAAAACTGGACAAAGTCAGAGCATAAACAAAAACAACCCAGGTCTGATCTGGATTTGTGCAGCACGATGAAACATGCACAAATCTAAATCAACCTGCTGGTAGACAACTAGGGGGGCCAGTAAAGGCCTAGCCTAAGAACAGATAAACCAGGATATTTCAGCGCAAACTAGAGATGTCCGCTAGAGGTTTTATTTGAACATACCACCCTATTGAATACAAAACCATGAAGTCCAAAGGCTACATATATGTATACAGACCCAGTCAGCCTGGAGAAACTGTACATATATTGGCATGGCTGCAGTATATAGGGACTACCAAGAAATTGGCAGTCAAGCTACGCTGCAAACACCAGATTCGCGGACTCACTTGAATCAAGGAGTGCTGGATGGTGGTGGTCCAGAGCAAAGGGTGATAAGCCCCTAACTCTCAGCCATGATTGACCTTGCATAAGTCCACGATTAAGTGATGTTCTGGGGAAATTGACACGAGTTAGCGAGCGGAGGCAGATTTAGCGAAGTCAAGAGTAATCTTGACTTCGGTGGTCTAAAAATAGAAGTCCGCGATTCGCGAACTGCAAAACATGAAATCAGGTTGATGATGGTGAAGCAATTGGACAGTCTTCAAAAAGAGCACAAAATCAATAAAAAATTTGGACGTCGAAAGAAGCTATCATTCTTAGACCACTAAATGGGCAACCGAGGACGGTTGATATTTAGTGAGGGGGAGATGATACGACTGGTAGCGGACCAGCCGTGTAATCACGCTTTTTAGCGACTTCTAGCATACGGCTAGAGGACTCCCGTCCGGTGATATACAATTAGAACCAGAGCTGAGCTCCGCGCTGCTGGTTGCGTATTAATGATGCTAGAGGATTCCTATTCTGAGGATCTGTACTTTGACTCGGTTCGCTACCAAATGGGAGCCAGACAAAGACAGTCCTAGAAGAGTAGCGAGCTCCGACAGATAGAGTCAGATCCTAGTGATAGGACGTGGCTTGCCCTGCAGGCTAGATACCATACCCCGGAGATATATACCCAAAAGCTCAGACACCCTTTGTGTGGATCATGCATTACCAGGAAACATAGCAGATAGCGAGGTAGCGAAGTCATGTTCGAAGTAGCGAAGTGACCTAGTACCACAATGACGGACATTGGACCAGTTCGCTACACGAAGTACTGTGTTAGCGAACCCTCTGTACCCAGTAGACCAAGTGTCCGGCCTCACCCGGACCATCATGGGATCATGTCGATGTACCGAGAAGTGCGCAAGCACTTTCGCGGGATCTGCACAGTCCAAAAGGGGAATTGATTGTCGATCGCGATTTTCAATATCCTTTCTGGGACTGTGCCGGGCGAACATGTGGGTTCGAAACCAAGCCGGAGGGAGACGTAGAGCTCTGACAGAGCTGTGGGACGTAATCCTAGCGGATTACCGACCAAGCCGGCCTAGTGCGTAGGCCCGGCAGGAGGAAGACGTGTTCGCGAACCCGCGGCATGTCCGCGATATATCCAATATGGCTCGGCTGGTCATTCGCGCTGACTGGCAAGATGCCGAGCCTCACCAAGGACACTATACAGAGGACGCGTGGCCGTTATATTCCGTTCCGAATCCGTTTCATTACTCATTTTCCTTTGTCCTGTTTACTCATATCAGTCTGTCATGTATTTAGCGAAAACCTATAAAATAGCACGTAGAGCACGCATTGCAGTAGTTCATCCTCGCCCCAGGAAATAGCCCATCAGCTAGTTCTGTCCTAAAGGCTTTGGTGTCCTCTGTATCTGCGGAGATTTGTGTACCAAAAACATATCTTTGTCTTGATCCATTAACAATTTCGCGAACTTGAGATTTATCAGTTATAGCTAACTGCTGATTCCTGAGCTTGCAAGGCTTCTGGTGGTACACGCTATTGTCTCGTGGAGGGTCACGGCAGCAGTTCCAGATAAGCACACCTCGTCTCGTGGAGGGTCACGGCGAGAATTCGATAAAGTCCTCAGTTAAGTTGCTAGAGGCAGGCGGCCGTTACTATTGGAACCTGTGCGCGTTTAGCAGCCTGGTCATATTTCGGTTAGTTGGGCTATTGGAACCTGTACGCGTTTAGCAGTCTGGTCGTAGTCGTTGTTCCCTTGCCTGGCCTGGTCAAGCGCCCGTCAGGAAGCCGTTCACGTCCGTGTTAAAGTCGTTGAGACTTGAGCCGGGGAGACTTTCACAACAAAACATCCTTACACCCGAAACCCCTTGTCTGTGTTTTCGTGTGTTCGCGATTGTTCTTCGGTTGGTAGCTACCTGAAGCTATTGTAATCTCGAACTTAGTTCTACCAAACTTGTCGAGTCGATACTTGTCCCACTTCAATAAAAGAGAGAATTCATCTTATCTGTATACTTCAGAAGGATCCGAACTCAATCTTAGCACTTTGTACTGGTTGTAGTGAGTTGTGTGTGTGTGTGTGTGGGTTTTGTGTTAGAGTCCGCTCTTCGCGAAGACACCATTCTGCAGCCCTTACTCAGGTGCACCGTTTCACCGCGTGTCCCGCACGCCGTCCGCGAGTCCCTGCGCACACGCGGCTGCGCGTCGTGACATAGCGTCAGCGCCGCGCTCGGACAGGCCACCGCCGACGCTCGCGGACCCGCATCCGCGTCGCCGCCACGGCGTGCCGACGAGGCTCTACTCGCCCGCGCCGGCCCACCACGGCAACGTTGGTGCCGCGCCGTATGCCCCGCCTTTCATGTACTGACTACTACTGACTACCCCTCCAGCTCGTTTGCTGCCTCTGCCTCGCGCTGTCCCGTCCCGCCTCGTCCCGCCCCTCCCTCCCGCAAATCCGCGCTATACGCTGTGGGCCCGCTCAAGACCCAGCGCCGCGCTCCTTCGCAAGTCCGCCGACGGCGCGCGGGCCCAAGGCCCCACGGCGGCGGCGAACGTTGCGCCGCCGACTCGCACCGTACGGTACATAGTGTGTGACACGGTATGTGACATAACCGCGGTGTGACAGGCACGGGTATACGGTACGCGGGTGCGGTATCCCGTACCTAGGGAACCGTGATTACCGTGACCCGTGTCGTACCGTACCCGTGGTACCGTGGGTCTCCGAGGTACCGGGGGTTCGGTAAACCCGTACGGTATACTGCGATATAGAGAGGGTATACAGTCCTAACATCTCTAGCTTCTAGTATTTATATCTTAGTGCACAGACCCAGATAAGCACAAATGCTATGTTTGAAACTAGCAGTAGATATACTACTATATATGTAGGTAGGAACAGTCCGACTCCCAGTTCCTTGCCCTATACCAGCTTCAGGATAGCTTATAAACTTGGGTAAGTTGGGACGGGAGAGGAGAGATGTCATGGTATAGAACTGTACAAAGGCAGGGGTGAAAGAAGATACAGAAACAGAAAGGATACCTCAACAAAGGGGGAGGTTGGGCCGGGACGGCAGAGAGCGCGGGTCATAGCAGCTTCGGACTGCCGGGCGCAGTCAGATGGAACTTGGTCAGGATCCCGACTAGGTCGTAAATGGCGCGGTTCTCCCCATCGAAGTGTGGTCCACCTGGAACGAGGCGCTCAATGCTGCAAGGTTTGCGTCAGCAAACTAGTATCCGGAAGGATTAGATTTACAACAAAACTTTGTGGATGTATCCTTTGACGTCGGGAGAAGTCGCCGCCACGTCCCCCTCACCAGGCTACGGAGCACATAAGCACGTACCACAAAAGGCAATACAATATATCGGCTTACCCGAAGCTCAATGTCGCAACCGGGGCTATGAAAGCCTAGTGATAGGTCATCAATGCTCACAGGGTTGAGCACGGGAACTTTGAGGACAGAGGGAAGCTGACCTGAATCGGGGGGGGTCGACGATGCCGATGGCGGTCCTACAGGTCGCACGCAACGCACCGGGTGCTGCGTTCACAATCGGCTGGAGCAAGATCGTGGCGACACCACGTTGGCGGAAGTGGTGGCAAAAGAACACACTGGAGGACCCACCCCCGAATGCGGACGCATCAACCCCGCGCATGACGCGCAGCTGAATCGCCTGGCCCTCGGCGTGGTTCGTCCCCGTGAGTGCGACGCTAGTCAGCAGGTCCGTGCTGAGTGGCGGCTCGAACGGCGGATAGCTGATTGACTCGCCTGCGGAGGCGTCGCGAGCGGGTCGGGCGAGGTCGTCGATGGGTTCGTCTACGGTCGCGTAAAGAGAGACCAATTAGCACAATTCGCTTTGTCACGAAAGCCCGGAAACTGACCCCTGCCCCATGGTGCTTCAGCGTCCACGGTACCCGCCCGCGCAACATAGTATCAACGCCGGAATAGAGCACCCCACCTAGCATTCCCGCACGTGTGCCGAAGGATGGGCGCAGATTGCGCACACCCCAGAGGTCGGTGTGTGCAGGCGAGCGAGGGAAGGCCGCTGAGTACGACTTGAGAGATATGACCTCGTCCTTGGTGCCGGTGGTTTCGGTTTCTGAGGTTTCTGGAGAGACTGAGGGTTTGAAGGTTGCTGGGGCGGCCGTAGAGACGAAGGACGCGCGGAGAAGGCGGCTTCGGCAGCGAGCATACCGGTCTGGATGAGTTGCTCAGAAGAAGGCCAGGAGAGGTGAGCAGAGAAAGGCGTACCCGCATAGCGTTGTGCGTGCCCTTGATTTTTGCAGTGTTGATTACGCCTGCGGAACATCTGCATACGGGAGTTGAGACTGGGGAATGAGAAAGGCGGAGCCGCTGCAAGGAAACATCACACTCACCCGATTAACGCGCCACCAGGAAAATCCAGCGGCGGGAGGCTCTGAAGCCCGCCCTCCGTCAACGTCCTCGCGCCGTAGGCGAGACTTTCGCTCGTACTGCGCAAACTCGCCCTGCGGGAGCGTAAGGCTGACTTTCCACCAGTGGTTTGTCTAGCCGAGACCCGTAGGAGCACGCGAGAGAGAGAGAAAGAGACGGAACTGGGAAGCGACTGGTACGCACCCAACTCGGCCCAAGCCGCTCACCCTTACTCGCTTCCCAAGACTCCTGCTTCATTCCCTCGGCGAACGACGGCTTGCTCAGCCCCGGCACTCCAGCTGTCCTCTCATTAGCGCTTCTGGTTCCAACGACTGTAGTAGCAGACACGTACACTTGAAACTTCACATACTCCTTCTTGCCCTCCTTCCGCGCGTAGAGCACCGCCCGTCTCCTGCTCCACCGTCTCCGCCCCTTGTCCTTCGGGAACACGCGACTAAGGACGAGGATAGAGTCAGCATGTGTATAGGAAGAAGCCAGGAGATGACAAAGTAATGGGGGGTCGCAAGGGGAGACAAGTCACAGTGAATCTATGTGCCAAGGTCGGATCCGGCAAAGCAAGGAAATTTATGCGCAAGAGATACATGGAAAAGCCAAGAGGGAACCACAAAAACAGAAAATCAGGGAAGCAGAGGAAGGGGGCGCAAAGCAAAGGGGAAACAAAGTGAAGACACACCTCCCCGTGCCCGTACGTGCCGTCCACAGACTCCTCCGAGTCCCCAGCTCATCAAGCCCCGACCCCGATCACGCTCCTTTGGGTTCCCAGGGGATATTGATCGAGCGGCACGACTAGGGGGAATGTGTCAGTTGAATCTGGAGGAAGGACGAAGTACAGGCGCACGGAATGCACCGAAGAAGACTGCACAACGCACAACTACATCAAATGCACGCAACGGAGATCTAGGGAATGAGGGAAGGGGAAGTGGGAAATGTCGATGTAGCACGCAGAAAAGGGGGAAGCACCCCTGAAAAAGCGCATAGACCCCTCGAAAGTGGTTTCATGCGCCAAAACAGTGGGTGAGTGTGCCCAGAGACACCAAAAGACCGCGATGCAGAAGACGTCGCACGACCTAGAGATGTCGCTCGTGGCCTTCCAGCGCGCGCAGCGTGTCAGCGCCGAGCGGCAGCGCACCGTCGTGCAGGGCGTGCGCATGGCCGTAGATGACGACCCGTGAGCACCCCACCTCCGGAAGATAAGAGCTCACCTTCCTGCCGCGCATCCCAAGCTCTGGCTCCCACTCGCAGCCCTCGATCCTGCTGCTGCCACTGCGGATACAAGCTGGCTCGTTGTTGCCCGAACAGCCATCTCTGCAGTCGACGCGGGGATGCAGATGACTACGTAGAGGTATACGGCCACGCCAAAACGCTAGATCTTCCTGGAGAGGGACGATAACAACAGAACTTGCCCGTGGTACCGAAGGGTGAAGAACTGTAACGAGTTCCAGTCACGTTACTCTCAGGTCCTGACTTTCGACGGCCGCTTCCAAAGCTCGTTAGCCCCGAGAGTACCGAGGTCTGAGGACGCTTATATAGAGGGCTGGAGAAGACAGTGATATTTTTACATTGTATATATGTAGTGCGGGGTTAGCTTTCAAGAAAAGCGGAGTCTTGCTCTCGCTTACGCCTTTCTTGAGAAGTGCGTTTCAGTTTCAGAAAGAGGAGATCGCAGGAAGAGGGAAAAGACATACTGTTTTCAACGATACCCCGAAGATAGAACTTGCCCAGCAGAAGCTACCCCTGGACTGGAGGTTGAAGCTGCTGTCGTTGAAGGGGCCTCGCGAAAGACAGGATCCTGGCCGTATGAGTGGCCCCACCATGCTGCTCCAGGGTAGTCAGGATAAGATTGTCTGAGCCTATTGTAGACTGGTGTTGAGATATTGAAGGACTCTTGAATATTCACCAGGAGATCGGAGTATACGCTCCTTGAGATAAGGTTGGACGTTAAGCTGCACAGCTAAGTATTATCCACGTACTGCAGGTAGGTGAGCTCCGCAAGGAGCATCTGATTATGCGCCAGGAGGGAATTGTAATCTGAATTGCCCGACAAACGCAGTGTTTCGTGAGGAGCTACTGAGATAGCCCGCCCCAATTCAAATAGCTATGATATGGGACAAGTCTTCAGAGTAACACCAGGAGGATGAACAAAGCACGCACGAAATATGATGTGTAGCCTGTCCCCCCAGCCAGATAGACGACGTCGAGATCCCCCCGTGAGGCTGTGTAAAATGGGTCTGGGGCTACGAGAGGGAAATGCGACCACATGTTAAGGTTGTGTCTGGAAACAAATGAAGGGATGTTGTTTGTGGGAGCCGTGGACGCCATGACGGCCCAAGGAAAAGGCAACTTTTTTTGTATGCGCCTGCTTTGCCCACAGAAGAACTCCGAGCTGTCCAGCACGTCATCATTACTAGTTTTGGTGTTTCAAGATAACGCCAGGTTCTTTGGGTAGGCTAAGCAGGCTTGTAGGGGGCTAGCGAGGATACTGGCTGTTTGAGAATGAGGAAGACTCTTAGTTAGGCTGATAAGCAAGAACAAACAATAGGGCGCTTAAAAGGGCGGCCGGCTGCCTTCTTTCAATTTACGAGTCCTTGTACAATACTTCAAAGCTCCTGGCTACGTACGCTAGCAGAAGGACGCAGCCGCTTCACCTCGCGAACGTCCAAGGGCCCATTGTCTTCTTCGGCGTTCTCATCCTCGTCCTCTTCAGCCTGCCCAGCCTGCCGTTTGTACCGCTTGGAGCTGCACGCCTCCAGAAGGTCCTTCATGTCGATGAGATCACGTCTTCCCCAATCACCCATACACAAGAAGGCACGGATGGAGGCAGGCGAAAGCCTATTACGAGTGAAGTGAAGGAGATGGCGGCCCATAGAAAATACGCGCTCGATACCGGTCGATGTGGCTAGAAAGAATCAGGAAAACACCAAGGATTCAAGGAGGATACTCACCTGGAATGCTCAGATAGTCCAACGCCATAGTGGAAAGGATAGGATAGACGGCCCTGTGATGGTTCCACCACTTGAGAGGATCGGGCGTCTGTTCCACAGGTTGGGAGAGATAGTCCCGAAGCTCTCTGTTCTCGCTGGTAGGTTCGTCTCCTAAAGAGATATCGAATACGTCGATGTCCATATCGGAAGCCTTGTCAGTGCGAGATGCATCTTCGAAGTCCAGCATTTTCTAGAGAACTGTAAGAAGGTGTCTTGAAAAAAACGACGCCTCACATGGATATCATCGTCCGTCAAGGATAAGGACAAGTATTCAGAGAAGGCGCCCTTGGTTATAGAGACAGCCTCATCGATCCAGTCCTGGGGCCAGGCCTGCTTCTCGAAGTACTTTAGCTTGAGGCCTGGATGAAGTACTGTACCAACAATTAAAAGCGCCAAATCCTAGATAGACCGTCTTACCCATGGCAATGCGATAGGCATACGACTGGTCGGATTTGGAGTAGTACTTGTTCATGATGGCTTTAGCTCGACGAAGCGCATGTCTAGAAAGGATAGTGGGCCTAAGAAGAAGAAGAAGCATTGGACTCACCTAACAGCTGCATTCATTTTCTTCTTGCGTTGGCCCTTGAGCATGCCATCAATCTGATCCATAGCTGGAATGACGTGCGCCAAGGTTGCTACGCCCTCCCTCGAGAACTTAAGAGTTAAGGTCTTGTACAACTGAAAGATAGACGGTCAACAGACTGCTTCACTGAAGCATGGACTGATACCTTAAGAACGACGAGTAAGTCAGAGAGAGCCTCCCACTCTATATCATCCAACTCGTATTTGCGCATCTTGGTCTTCTTATCGGAAACGATAGTGTCGAAAACTACGCGATACTCCACTGCTACTTTCAGCATATCATACGTGCTGTTCCAGCGAGTGGCAACGTCACGAGGGATAAGGCGGTCCTGAAGGCCAAGATCTACGCAAGTTTGGCGCCAAAGGGGTAGGAGAATAGTGCTTGAGTGAACCACGGAGAAAGCGAAACGCCGGACCTACCAATATTGAGAAGAAATTTGGCTTAGATCAGAGACACTGACCTTGTGAAGAGCAAATCGCACAGCCGCTGTGGCTGAGACCAGGGCCTCCTCTTTCGCCGCCTTCCTATCAACCTGGGAAACATCGTCGCCATCGTTGCCCTCATTGTCGTCGTAGTCGTCGTCCTCGTGGTCGTCGTCCTCGTGGTCATCGTCATGAACAGAGTCGTCGTCGCTATCTTCTTCGCCATCTGATAGCAGGTCTTCATCATCAGCGACGGTGAAAAGAGGTTCCAAAGAGGGCATATCTGTCGAATCTTCCGTGGCCTCCTCTTCCTCCTCTGGCTTCCTTGAGAAAGGACGTAGCAAAGCCTTCGCCGAAAGCTGGAGAGTGTGATTGAAACAAAAAACGCGATTAACTTCGTCAAAAGAATTATCAGGATTGAGGTGAAGAGACTTTGTTTGCGTGTCGTTTGAAGAAGCGTTGTCACCAGTCAAGCCAAGGAACTAGGTTTGGTCAGTAGCCTATCAAGGGTCCAAAGTCGAAACGAACCTTGTTCTGGATGCCGTAGTCCTCTAGGACCTCCTGGAACGCACTGGCCAAAGCTTCCCCAGTATGGGACTAGGCACAGGAGATTAGAAGTATACTGATACGTTACGAGGTCACTGACCTCCGGAAGTTCTTTGATATCAAGAAGGAACGAAAGAGCCTTGCCCTGATGTTGGAGGTGAACCACCCAGCCGATGATAGCCCTGTGATTTGGCGACGTCCAAGCATCGGTAGAAAAACTGAGCTTTCCTGCCTGTTCCTGTATAATGTTAGCTCTAGAAAGATGGGAGATGGTTTCACGTACTTGGAGAAGATTGGCTACGCGAGCCCGGCAAAGCTGGAAGGATGCATGGACATCGCGTGCAACTTGTCGAGGACTGGGCAGGTTGGTGGAAGGGCGACCCGTTTTCATGAGCATCTCGAAACCAGGATCAGTGACGATCTTGGCAGGCCGGTTGGACTCGGTGATCCATCGAACGATATGGGCTCTGGATTGACGCTTAGGAAGAAGTAGGGAGGAGATAAAAGCTGACCTTGTCTCCTGGCTTGTGTGGGGTCGATGAGAAAAGGACCGGACTCGTTGACCTAGACGGGCAAAGGCAGCGTAGATGGATCCGTCACGACCACCTTTGTTCTTGCTCTTTTCGCCCTCCATAACGTTTTGAACCCACTGGGTGCCTCTGCATTGCTTGGCGTGCGTTATCAGATTGCCGGTCGACGCCTGGTCCTTGGAGTCGAGGTAGCGCCTAACGGTTCCCGGTTTGCCATGTTTGCCTAGCTTGCACTTTTTGCTAGCGCAATGGAATAGATGGTACTTTCTGTCGCCTTCGTAGCATACGTCCACCTTGGCCTTGTAAAGATTGTAGATGGGTGAACACCAGAGTTTCCGAAGGCGTTCTGAATAGTATGAGTCCCACAGATAAAACTTATAAGCCAGTGACGCACCAAGTTCCTCCACATTCGTCTCAGGGTTTCCATCCTCAATATCGGACGACTGCGAACTGATGGAAATAGGTTCTCCTTTGTTACTGTCGTCGTCACTGTCTTGGTCCGCATCGGCTCCGGCAGAAGAACGAGTCATCGTACGAAGAGAGGGAAGAGAGTCGGTGGAAGGGGCTGAGCAGCATAGGACTTATTAACGTAAGTACGCCCTCTGAACGGAAGACGCACCTAAGCAGCTGGCTTTTTTGAGTGCGCCAGCTGCCCTTCCCTTGACTTTGGTGACCGACGTTTTGACCTTCTGTGTGGTCTTTTGGACCTTGGATGCAGTATCAGAGCGACTCAGAGACACTGAAGGAGATCTCACTTTTTTGGCAACACTTGACGCCATACTGGATATTTTGGATACAGCAGAGCGCGCACTCCTGCCTGACCTCTGAGTTCGTGTGGAAGTGTAGTCTTCGCCATCGGTTTTGGCCTTGTGTTTGGCCATTTTACGGGGTGTAGAAGGATTGGGGCGTCTGACGAGTTGGGCTGGTATATAGCAGGAATCGAGTGCTCATTGAACGGAATTGGAAAAAAAAAACAGGGGACGAATCGAGAAGGTTATACGTGCCTTGAGCCAATGGCACAATTATCTCCTCCATGGAACTGTTTCAGGAATGGGGCTGTCGTCGATAAACAACCTGCAGGATCAGTTAAACCGACCAAGGGACAAAGGGACTATAGAAAATGAAGAAAATGAACCTGCTGATCATCTGGAGAACTCTGATATGCTTCAAAGTTGGACGTAGGCATAGATTGTTCTGGGGTATACGTTAGAAAGTTTTCCGTAGACGTAGACAACAACGACGTACTTTGACCTTGCTGGGTCTTATCCTATGTCAAGCCCTTAGTCTTTGTCTACTATTTCTGCCCTCCGTCTTGAGAATGGTTGTGCAGCCTTGTGTTTGAGTGATACAATCGCCAGGAAACAGTCGAGAGAAGAGCGGCTCGGAAGCCCGGGGGTGGCACAGCCACTTCCGAGATTGGCTGCCCGGGCGAATCTCTCGATAGGACCTGAGGCCTGAGCCTGTTACACGGCGGCATCTCATCCCTCTCCGCGGGGACGTGTCAGTTTTTTGTCTGGGATATCTCTGCCAGAAAAGTAGGATATAGGGCGGGCATGAACTACGTAAAACACCGAGACGACGGGCAAGCTACGCGTAGTCGAGCAGAGGGCAGGAGCGGCTGATTTAAACTTGACCTCCCTGTCTCGCCGTTCAAAGTTGACGCGCCCTTGAGTTTCCAGCCCGTTGGGTCCTCAATGTCATCGGATTCATCGTCTCGTAAAATACAACGAGGATCTGGTCAGGTCGTTCCTGGGCCAATCTAGGGGTCTTTTGTGTCAGGGGATGCGAAGAGCGGATGCTTGAGGACATACTCTGCATATGATGCAAGATCCTGTTCCCCAAAATCTCCAGTAAGGAGGAACCGAGATTCCGGGAAGGATTGCAGGATATTTCGGACGCTCGCCGGCTTTCGCGTTGCCCGGGGAACAACGACCGGCCTGCGTACGAGCGTAGCTTGACGGATCCTATGCGGTTCGTTGGTAGGTCTCGAACAACTCGGAACTGGGCTTACCGCGCGACGACTGGGATGCCTGGAAAGAGATCTCCGAGAACCGGTAACAATTCAATTCGAAAGCCGTACTGGAGAGTATCATTTAGGTCGCCTGTGGTCGGTTTAGACGCGGGAGCGATAACTCACAACGTAGGGGAAGGAAGGGAACGCCCCGCCGCTGAATCCCAGAGTATCATTCTCCCGTGCCGGGGACGACCGACGACCGTATCCTAGTACTCCTTGACAAACACATCGGGGAATATCACCGGCGCCCCGCTGAGGACGTCGGCCGTGACGACCAGGTTGTCGATATCCGATATAATGCGCGCGGAGCAGTCCGTGAGAGTCAGGTGCAACCCCTTAGTCTCCGACGGGGCAGGGAACAGCGAGGAATAGAGTGGGGCGAGAAGTGTAGGGCGGCGATAAGCCTCTCGCGCTCGACGGCTGGGCCCCCAAATGCGATGTGGAGTGCATGGCGACGGTTGCGCATCTCCTCCTCGGCGACGCGTATGTGCGCCGGGAAGCTCCCGTCGACGCCCGTAGGGATGTCGCGGGACGTCGCTGGCCCGCGTTCGACGTCGTTACGCTTCGGTCGGATGTTGTCCTCCTTTTTGAGGGGCGAAGAAAACGGCTGGAGGCGGACTTGGGAGTGTGGTATTAGAATTGT
This sequence comes from Mycena belliarum, assembly GCA_029282135.1. Lineage (NCBI taxonomy): Eukaryota > Fungi > Basidiomycota > Agaricomycetes > Agaricales > Mycenaceae > Mycena > Mycena belliarum. The sequence continues at coordinate 259,278 of JARJCN010000066.1, forward strand.
TGCCTTTGCGATCGGAGGTTCCAGCTCCTTAATCAAGTCGACATCGTCCAAGGACGAGTGGCTGCCCAAGTGTATGCGCCTGAACTGGCGCTCCAGCGCCTCCACCTCCAAGTCCTCCGTAATTTATGTTGGTCGTTGAGGCAGCTGGATCGACGAGAGCAGCTCGTCGCGGGACCGCGTCAGCTGTGGCTCTGCTGGGCTGCCACGGAGCTGGGGGAGCGCCGCGAATCCTGCGAAAGCAGGGGGTCGAAGGGAGATAGGGTCTGCAGACGAGCTTCACGCACCCTTCGCAAGCAGCATGAAAGCGCGCTGCACCGACTCTCCAGCTCGGGTACGCGGTAACTCGACGCGAATCCGGAGACAACAGCTCGATATCGAAAGCCTCTGAATAAACAACGCTGAGGGCAAACCGACCTCGGGTCCGCCCGAGATCTCCCCGGCGGCGCCATCTTTCAGCCCTTCCGGGAACAGGGTGATCCACTCCGAATCCGGCTGGCTGCCCTGCCCGCGCCCGCCCCCGGAGACTTTCTCGCCCGCCCGTTGTTTCCGAGTCTGCTTACTCCCATCAGCACCGGCGCCGCGCTTCAGCGTGCATGGAACGTTTTTAGGATCGTGCTGAGAGATAGAGCTCTTGACCCAGGGGGTTTCCTCGAGTCAGGCGGTACTTCTCCAGTACCCGGCGAGCGGCGAAAGTAGACCCAAGATGCATCCGGAATCGCGGAGTTGCGTCCTGCTGAGTCTGGCTGCTAGAAGCATCCTCCCCGCTCACAAGGATAAGACGTTCCTTGACCGCGTTGATGACGTACGCGGGCTCCAGATCGCTCGGCGGCCTAAGATCAACGCGGAAGATCCTGGAAGATCCGGGACCCGTTCTGGTCGTAGGGTATTGGGACGTCCTCAAGCGATTTGACCCTATTTGACCAGCCGTCGGCGGAAGTAAAGCGCGCGGGCGCGGTCGGGGCGGGGTGCGCGCTGCCCGTGAAGAAGCCCGTTGCTGCTTGCTGGGGCGTCCGCCCCTTCTGCGTCCGGTCGCCGTGGCAGAAGAAGCCCGTCGCCGTCGTACGTCGCGCCCGCTGTTCCCGCCTCGCGGCGACACCGATCCAATATCTGACATCTGTTTTCTGCTCCAGAAGAAGCCCGTCGCCGGGGTACGTTCCAGGTATCCGGCTGTCTTCCGCAGCGTTACTGAAAGCCGCGCAGAAAGATCCCGCAGAAAGATCCCGCCGCGGTAGCCAAGACGCCCGTCGCTGAAAGCGCTCCATCCTCGTATCGTCCTGCAGACTCTGATCGGCGCGCAGAAAAAGCCCGTCGTTACCAAGAAGCCCGTCGTCGCGGTACGCTCCCCCTCCGTGCATCTCTCTGCATACTCTGACATGCTTTGTACTGTGCCGCCAAGAGGCGCCGGAAGGCGCGGGACTTCGACTTCGAGGACGTGGAGATCCGCGAGGAGGCTGAGGACGTCGAGGATGCTGAGGACGTCGAGGATGTTGAGGAGGCGATCCACGACGAGGAGGCCGAGCCCGAGGCGCTCGGGGATGAGGAGGACACTGAGGATGACAAGGATTCCGAGGTTGAGGCCCGCGAGCTCGAGGACGGAGCACAGGAGGATGTCTACCGTCTCGATCTCAGTATCGACGGGACCTTCACGTTCGGCCGCGGCGCGGAAGAACTCCTGCGGCGGTACGAGTCCTCGACCGCGGTCCCGCGCCGCAAACCGAACGGAATGCGATTTCCGCCCTCTAGGGTCCGACGCGGACCGATGTCTGCGAAACGTTGACGACGGGACTGCGAAGGCCGCTCGTCTTCAAATGCCGCTCGACGATTTTGATCCGTACGGCGTATTGATACGCTCCGCAGCGTCTCCAACGGCGTAACGAGACCCAGGCTATGCAGTACGTCCGTTGAAGTCGAACTCCTGCCCTTCAGAGTCACTGAGGTATAAATTAGAACGCTGCAAGGAGACGACGTTGAAGATACGAACCTCGTTCCGGATAAGTAAGGTTCATCGCCGCACACCCCGACTCCGGATTGGGGGGTCACTAGCGCGGGTCACCGGTCGCCAGTGACGTCGGCGCGGAAAAGGCGACGCGCTCGCCCGACCAGGGGCTCCAGTTGTCCTTCTAGCTGGAAGGGCGTCGTTAAGAGAGAAACGCAGTCTCGGGGGTGTGACTGTAGACTGGGGTGGGTTGGGGGAAACCTCTAAGACGACGGCCGAAGCGAGATTTCGGGTGGGGCACAGCCTTACGCTATCAGGGCGCTAGAAAGAGCAGCGCCTTCTCTTTCTAGCGCCGGGTGGCTGTGCGAAGTCAGCCCCTCGTCGGGCTGGCCTCCTTCGTAACAGTACCGGTTATAAGAACCATCTTTGTCTTGAAGCAACTCAATACATCATACAAAGATCATCTAAGTCCATCTAGAGAACGATGTCGTCAAGCCCAGAGCCCTGAAGAATCGGGGCAGCCGGCGGCGCTTCCCCCGAGCGAAGGATATCGTTGACGAGGACCACGAAGAGTTCAGAGAGTACGACTCCAGGCCCTTCTTTTCTTTCCCCTCAGATTGCCGGTTACACCCCCCATTCTTCTCCGGGGGCTCGATCTTCGACCCCAGCTCGGCCCCAGACCCAGTCGACAACAGCGGCTGCGGAAGGTCAATCTGGGATGCGAAATGCCGCTTCCAACCCTCTACAGGAGATGCTGGGGATGTCAGAGTAGCACATCGTCTTCTGTGATGGAGGAAAGAGCCAAGGGGTCCTTCCTTAGCGATAGGCGGCCGTCGGGAGGCCTCAGGATCTTCGTCCCACTCAAGAACGTCCAGAGCATCCTGAGGCACATCCTGGGCTTCCACAGGAAACTTCCATTCAGAGGAGGGCGAGTCTACCCGTAGCGAATGGTAAGCTCAAGGTCCTTTACAAGAAGAAAGTCGCCCACAGTGGATATAACTGCAATCCTTCTGGACTTCCGCGTGAGAAGCTCCTGGATCTTCACCAATTGCGTCAGAGGGTAACGCGGTCTTTGGAGGGGGTCTGGCGAGTACCAGAGACGTGGGGAGAGAGAAATTAGCCGGGGGAGGAAGGGGGTATGAGTTGGAAGCCGACAGGGGCTCGGAAAAGACGGAGGAATCACGGCGCGGGGAGGAGTACCGGTTTGTCTGAGTTTCGATAGCAAAGAGCCGGCTGTGCTCCACGTAAAATTTTCCGTCCTCGACGAGGACGACTTCCTGGGGGCCCCCAGGAGACGGAGGCCCTTCCTTAGACCTCAAAGAAGCTGGTGTGGATGGGGTGATAGGCAAAGTAGGAAAAGGTGGGGGTTGAGGGAAACACATCGTCTCTTCCGCCGCTTCAAGGCTCCAAGCAGCCGCCGCCCCTACGTATTCGAGTCGGGGAGATAGCTGAACCTCGGAAACGGCAGGCAGTTTTCTCAAGGGCGGATCATAGTCAGTGGACTGGTTAACACAATTTAACGGAGAAAGATACCTGTTTACGCACTCCCCGTTTACGCACTCAAGGAAAACTAAAAGATAGAAGGCAGCAAAAACCTCAGCTAGAATATAAGTCAAGATCACTAACACTCACAGTTTGCTGGGCTCATATCGAGTGCCTTTTCCTAGAGGCAAGAAGAGGATGACCCAGCTTCGCTCCTTGTACGTGCACTGTAGAATTGGAAGGTCTGTCGGGAAAGTATGTGAGCCCCATGTTACGTTAGCTGGCTGTTAGCTCTGCCGTGAGAGGTGTGTACCATGGTTGTGCCCCACATGGCCACAGCTACGCCGGAAGTCTTTGAGGCGAGAGACAGACGATCTTATAAGAGGGCCGACTCGGAGGTGAAAATTGCCTGTAAGGACTGGCTGCTTATATTCACAATGGTAGAGCTTGGGGATTGAAGACGGTGTGCTCTAGTCAGGCCTGGAGATGGTAGCGGGTTGAGGGGTCGCAATCGAGTTCTCGGACTCCGGAGTAGAAATCAGGAACTGAAAACACGTGAATCCCGACTGGACACAGAGGCAAATAAAACCCTTCTTGCCTCCCTCCACTACATACGAGATGGATATTTTTCAATCCGAAGACGGCAAGTCATCTTTCATCTCTTGGATGAGCTCTGAAAGATATCTAGATTACACCTTCGGTCCTTGCACAGACTATCTCACCGATAGCTCTGTAGATACCACGCCCAAAGCCCCGCCTCCTTCTCTTGTGGCTCATTCCTCGCCCAGGCTGCTGAGAAGGACAGCACGTTTTTCAAGCAGGAAAATCTCCGTGCGTCGTTCTGTGGCATGGACAAGGATCCGATCCTGACACTTGATCAACGTAGGGCAGTCCAACATTCGCCCCACAGAAGGAAGCTTCGGACCTGCGCGCCTGGCGTCTTCTCCTTGTTCTTTTTGGAGGGCTCATCTTCCTTCTAATCCAAAGCCACCACTATTTTACCACCGTCCTGTACGTGCCTTTCTTATCAGGAATTTACTTGGTCGACTCAGATCTCAGTAATGCGCACGTCCTGTTTTTGGGCACTGTAGATCGTATCGTGATAGTAGCCAGTGGTGTCTGGCCTTCTGAGCCGGGCCGTACGTCAAGCAACGCTGCTAGTCATCCAGTAGCCACTGCGGGCAGTTTAGCGGAGCCAGGGGCTGCAGCAATTCACGCCATCCAGGGATATCTGGCCAGAAGGGGTATAAGGCGGTAAAGATAATTTTTTGGCTTTGCGCAATGCAGCTTTCTTGTTTGCCCTCCCCATTTTTCTTAGGCTTCACTCTGTAGACGGAGGGGGCGAATAGATTCGGTCGGTTAACTCTGCCTGGAGCTACCTACAGAGAAGTTGGAAACATTTTAAGCTCAACTTTAACGTATCTGCCGAGGTCTCCGCTCGAGGTCTCCGTTCGAGGTCTCCGCTTGACGTTCCTGCCACCGAGGTCCCCACCGAGGTCCCCACCGAGGTCCCCCCCGAGGTCCCCGCCAGCTTCTCCCGCCGAAGCGGCTGCTCGACGTAAAGCTGCCCTTTATCCTAACACATCTAACTGCGTAAGGGCTAGCTGTTTTGGGTGCGCACTTTCCTTTGTGGTCTGTCTTCGAACTTGCTTTATCTGCCTGCAACAAATCGTCTCAGCCTCCTACGCTCAGCCCTGGGTTATGGAAGAAAACAGGAATCCGGAAGTTTTGGCTCCACCTGAACACTCAGGCAATTCAGACTCCCTTTCCGGTGCTATCTTTGTTTTTGACGCCCTGAAAGCAGGGACGGACAACTCCGGGCCCCTCAACAACGTCCAGAAGTTTATAGACATACTTCGGCTGTTCATCAAAGCAGAACTTCAAATATTCCTCTCATGTTGTGCGTTTTTTTTTTCCCCCTACGGTGGAAGTTAAACTTCAGCAAGTCACCCCAGAAATTATATTAGTTGTTGTCTGCACTGTCATGGTCTTGAGCCTAAGATGGCTCACTTGCAACTTAATATCAGAACTAGAGTAAGTGTTGTATTGTTACTATTGGCTCGTCCCGCGCTACAACCTTCCCGTAGTAAAGAACATAAAAAATGTGCACCTATCTTCCCCTTTGTTATACATCCCTACATTGTAGTCGTTGTGTAACTGTTGAATCCTTGTAAATGAATTTTCTTGGATATATATACAGGACCGAGCTCTGCCGAAGTCGCTCCGTAGTCACTCCGTTGTCGCTCCGTTGTCACTCCGTTGTCACTCCGGTGTGACACCGTGGTGGCGCCGGTCAGCCTCCGGATGTGCTCCGGATGTGCTCCGGTTAGTGCTGTTCAGGCACTTTTTCAATGAAATTTTCAATATAAATAAATCACGGAAGGCAATCTAGACCGACCAGCCTCAAGGTAAGGTTCCTGACCTCAAGGCAAACCAAATCGAACCACGCTGTGCAAGGGGGCCTCATTCTTACATTTCATGTGCGCCAGAAGCCTCGGGGCGCAGATCCATGTTCGGCCCAGGGAGGCTGCCGAGCATGCCGATAGCACGTGACCCACGTGGCTGAGGGCGCTGGGCGCTTATCTTGGCAACGCGCTGCCGTTTACAGCCACGCGTTTACTCGACTGTTCACTCTTTTTCAACTTGGTCTTTTGGTTGTCAGGCTGTTTGCTTCAACTGTCTCTTCAGTCAGCCAAAAAAAGCTTCAAGAACTTCAACCTAGTCAATTGGGGGAAGATGTTTGACTCCGTCTTTCAGCTCGAACTTACCGACACAGTAGTGATATGGTAAGGGTTTGTTTAGCTGACTTGCTTACTCATGAACACTGTACTCTATACGACCACGGAAGATGCGGCTGAAACGTCTTCGGGACAAGCCGTCTCGAAGTTCGCCACAGAAGTCAAGCCTAGTCAAAAGCAGAAGCAGTTTCACTCTCAGCAAATTGACGACCCCTCATCGCCCCCACCATGTCTTCCAATGCCCGAGGCAACCTAAGGGCTCCCAGCCAATTTTTTTACACACCCCAGCCCCTCCACGCGGTCCCTACGAACGTCTTGGGTCAGAAGCCCCCTGTCGACGCCGTGGAATCCTATATCGACAGCGTAGAACCCGACATGCTTTCCTTCTACCCGTCCGCTCTGACCCAATCGTCGCCCTCTGAAGTCCCCTCCGGGAACGAAGATCCTGCTGTGTTTTTTGAGCTCTATAAGAAAGAGAGCGTAAGTTGCTGTGTTCTCGCTGCGTCTCGTATACTGACTTTTTTTCTTAGGTTGTACATCTTCTCAGGACGGCGCCCAACAATGTCCTGCATCTAAGTGGGAATCAAGCATATAACAGTCTACTGCGAGACTATCAGAAGGTGGTTGGGTTCAACAACCAGATGATGTTTGTATTAGAGTTTTTATCTTGCACTTTGTTCTCATTCATCTCCAGGGATTTCCTAAGGAACACCATGAACGAGACGCTCCGCATCACTAACACGATTTCTGCTGATTTTGGTACCAACCTGTGGGCCCAGCAATACTACCACGTACCGCCTATCTTCCTCGTAAATCCGGACATGAGGTCCTACAGCTCCCAGGGTGGGACCCAGGTACAAGACGCCCCAGTAGATCCCCCTCCTGCAGCTACTCCAGCTTTTACTGGCCCCCGACCTCGACGTGCAGCGTCGTCGTCCCCCGCAGACTCTGCCCCTTCCCAGGATGATTCATGTACGTCTTTCTCCGCTCTATCATAACTGTTCATTGAGGCCCACGTTCAGTCAACGCGTTAGCGAAGGTCATATCGGTAGGGGCAGGTGCAGAACTTGCCCTGGGGATGGAGACTTTATATCCTGAGCGCTTTGGGAGAAGGTAGACGCATGAGCCTGGTGTTTATTTTATTTCTTGCAAATGTTATGTTCGTTGGCCTGTTTCCGATTTTTTATGGTATTCAAATACACCTACTCTACCCAAAATGCCGGGACTGTACGACCTCTGCAACATATTCTACAAGAAATCTGTTCCGCCCGTCGCCCAACTTAGCGGCGACGCAAAGGCGCGCTCGCGAACTTGAGCTGCGCCCGCAAATCCAAGCCCCGCCCCGCAAATCTATGCGGCAGTCGTCCGGATTGGAGTCGGACTCGGCGCGGCTGGGACTTGTAGCGCCCCCAGCTCGGAGCGCGCAGAGCGGCCGCGAGCTGCGACGAGAAACCCCGCGCTCCCAAATTTCAGCCCCGCGCCCAAAAAATTGACGCAGGAGCCCGGATTGGGGACTCGCAGCGCGCCGGGCGCAGGGCAGCGGCGAGTTGCGCTTGTCTGCTCTGCCACGCGCCCGCCATTCTCCCCGGCGGTCGCCCGGATCGGACTCGGCGCAGCGCAGCGCAGACCCGCGGCGGCGTCCGACAGCGTGCCTGCGACTCGACCGCGAGCGGCGCCGGGAAAGGGCCGACGTCCCGCGCAGATATTGAAGCGCGGGAGAGGGCCGGAGCAGTGGGAAGTGACGGGTCGCGTGCATGCGGAAACGAGAAGCGGGGGCGACGGGGCTTGCGAACGTGAGCGCGAGCGGCGAGACGACGTGCATAAACGAGTGAGGGCGGCCGACTTGGCTGGAGAATGTGGACGGCGCGGCGCGTAGGTGCGGGCGGGCGGAGACGGAAATGAAGGCCACGGGATGGGTGTACAGGCGAGTCGCGGCGGGCGCGGACGGTGGTGCGTTGTACGGCGCACTCGTAATGGAGCGGACGCGTTCGAGCGTAGCGCCTGAGGTCCTGTACGGACGAGCACTCCGGCTACAGAACAACGGGCGAGTCAGTTGGGACGAGGGCATCCGAGTTGGGGATCGGGGGCGAGGCGGGTAGGGTGAAGGGCGGGCGTCGGCGAGGGCGGCGTCTGGTGCGCGAGGCCGTCAGCGGAGAGTTTACAGACGCTGCGCAGGGATGCTAAGCGGGAATGTGTACGCGGGAGAACACTGGGCACGCACGGGGCGGGCGCCGGACGGACGGGGTGGCGGGACGACGCAAATCGACGGGCACGGGGAAGAGTCGACGTACACAGACTCGTCACCGCCGAAAGCCGCACACGGACAGCGTCGCGCGGATTCACGGACGGCTCTGCATGCGCGGCAAATGGCGGGGGCGAGTCGAGTGGGCTTGGCCGAGCGGCGACGAGTGGGCTTGCGCGGACGAGCTCGCATGTGCGATGGAGGCGTGTCCCGAGTTGAGGTAGCTCAAGCGCTCAAAGAGCGCTCCAGCTTCGCTCAAGGCCGGACGGAATTGTATCGGGACCAAACACAAAGTCTACAAGTCAGCTCTAGTCAGCGTTAGCGGGTTGCGCATTTCTCTGCACCTACCTCCGTGGACCGCATCGAGCAGGATCACGCGCCCAATGGCGACGACGATCTTCTAGGCTACGATGACCTTGCCGCACAGCAAGGCCCTGATTCGAGGCAGGTATAGTCCAAACTGAGTCTTGCCTCTCCAATTCCCGCATAGATTCGGACGTTGGGGTGGGTGGATAGAGAAGAGGTGAGCGCATTCTGACCACTCTCCGTCAACGGTGGCTCAAGCAGCACTCCACTGCAGAGCGGCGGGGCGCTACCTCACCGTTGTACCGGAGGAGCGCCCTTGAAGGCGTGGGCGTGCGCCGTGGTTGGGGAAACGAGGACGTTGCACCTCCATACGAATAGTCCTGGTACAGATTGACCTATCCGCCAATGCTGGAAGAGCCAATTCCTTCAGGCTCGGGCATCGGGCATCCTACACCGACAAGCTGACAATTGTGCAGGATGAATGGGACCCAGTGCCCAACGCCCACAGTCACAACACTGCCTATCAAGACCAAGAGCTTGCGCATGTCTACGCTGTCCGAACCCCCTCCAGATTCTCCGCCAGACTCAATAAGCGCCCGTGTCCAGCCGCCTACCCGCGCGACCCCCTCTCTACGCCACTCGTACGCAGCTCGATACAGCACGCTCGCCATCCACTGGCATCTCGCGACGTTCCCGCCCCGCCCCGCCCCGACTCCGACTCCCGACGCCGAGGGAACGATCTGCTCCGCTGATCACGCCGCAAGTTCTTTCCAGAAGCCGTGCGCCCCAGACACCACGCGTGCCCCGTCGTCGCCGCTGCCCTGTAACCCCGTCAGCGTAGCACCCGAAACAGCTGCGTACGCCGCTCGCGCGCAGTGGCTCGCGGGTTGCACAGCACGCTCGTGTCGTATGTTCCCGGCCGTCTGGCCCGCCCCTCCGGCCGCCGTCCGCCGCAACGCCGCCCCCGCGGATTCGTCGCTTTGGTGCGTAGCCCCTCGCCGCCTCCGCTCTGATCTATTCAACTAAAGCAGCTACGCTCCAAGTGCCCGCTACGTAACCGGCGTCGCCCTGCGCTCCTGTCGTCCGCCTCGCCCTCAATCATCGCCACGCGGGATTCGAAAGCGCCCGAGGACTGCTCTACGCCGCGTCAGCGCCAGCGCCGTCTAAATCCGCTCCTTACTGATGAGTCGAAGCCCCTCGAGTCCCCGTCACGTCTAGAGTACTTACTCCGGACGCTCGACGTACGGACAGGTCGAGCGCGCGACGCGCACGCTCCCGCTCGCCGCTGACAACATCTGACACCGTGTCGACGAGCGGAAGCTCAGCGGAGCGCTGCCCGCCCGACTCACGCAAGCGTGGACGCGCCGCCGCCGCCCGTGCCCTCGTGCGTCCAAGCCCACGCCGCCGTCGCCAACGCAGCGCGCAAGCCGCGAATGTCACGCTGCACCCCACGCACAGACCGCCTCCGCGCCATCCTCCCTCCTACGGCGCGTCCCGCATCCTAGCACCTCCGACGCGATCGCGCGGTGCCGATGTGCACACCCCACGCCGCCCGCCCTGTCAACTCCGCGCTGTCGCGAATCGACGCGACGCGCGCGAGGCGCCTCTTGCGTCCGTCCGCCGCCCTCCCGCCCGCCCTGCCGCGAGTCGACGTCGCGCGACGGACCGAGCGAGCGCAGAACGCCCCGCAAGTCCGCCGCGCGGCCGACCCCGACCTGCGAGTCCTACCGGACCCTCTTCACGCCCAGTTTGTCCTTCGCAAGCGCGAGCACTCCGGTCGCGCCGACTCGAGCTGGGAAATTGTCGACGACATCCCGCCCCGTTGAGCACGCGACTTTGTTCCCCGTGCCTCATCGGGCTCGCGCTCAACACGTCGATCTTGAGTTTCGCGCTTCGAGATCGGAAAGAGGGCGACCAGCTCCTCGTCGACGACGCGTCCGTGCGGGAGAATGCACGGACATCCTGGGGTGGGGAGCTGAGCGCGCGGCTATTCATGTGCGTTTGAGTCGCTTTCTGTACGAAGCGCCTGCAGCAAATGAGGTTCCCAATCATCCTGCTCGTCGGCGAGACTTAGGGCCGAATTACTTTAGTAAGCATCCTGCTTACGCTTTTGCCGATCTTGACCGATTGTCCTCCTGTAGGTTCGAGCGCAGCCAATCTCGCCCGGTCTTTCGTGCAGGTCTTCAGAGATCATTCCCTTGTCAGCGACGTTTGCAATGTCTCGTCCATCGGCCGGGCCACCCACGAATACCTTGTCCGGCGCGCTCAAGCAGGAACTTCGAGAACGCTACATGATTATCCGAATTAAGACCGGCCCGCGCGACCTGGGCTCGTACCCCTTCGGCTTCAACGTCGACACATCCTACTTCGCGTCTCGCCGTGTACCCTTCGCGTACGCGGCGAGCGGTGTTCCCTCGATTCATTCCCTTCGATCGTTTCAATGTCTGATCTCCGCCAGGCGCGAAGAGTGGCCGCCGATATACGGCAGGTGATGTATGTTTTCGCCCTCTTGTGGGCCATCGTCTACTCGGATGATCCCCCGCCTTCCCTCGAGGGCTTCAAGTTCACAAGCTGGCCCCCCTGCTTTCGCTTGAAGGCGAGCTGCGCTCCTTGGCTGCTGCGGAGGCGTTGTTTTCCAAGGGTACGCCTCCGTTTATACCTACTGGGACACTCCCCCTCATTTTACGACCAAGCTGGTGAATTGGCTCTGATCCAGATATCCAGGTTGCGTTAGGTACGACTAGCCACCTCACAGCCGGCGCTCCGGAACTTCGGCGCCTCTGGACCCTTCTCGCAGGCCGTGAATCTCTAACGCGGCGCGCGAGCCGGAGGTCAACTCAGTCCTTGCGCGCGCATATTTCGAAAGGAGTACGGAATTCGTTCTCCCTTATCACAGCACCCACTGATCTCATCGCCCAGCCCGCAGCGCCTGCATCACAAGCACTTTCACATCTCTAGCAGGACAAAGGGCGCTCGGACTGGCCTCTCAAGCTCGCGCGACGAGCGGTCGACGCTTCTTTTGGGAGCTCGTCACTTGTCCGGCTGGAGCCCGTGCAGCGCGCGCGACGCTCGTGCCCGCGTTAAGCCCCCGCCCCCTCAATACCACGACGCCTCGTCGCGGACGCTGCACCGATACTCTCGAAGAGCTGCTATCGTTTCTACGGCGCCCGGATTGAGCCACCGTTTTCCGCGACCGGCACATTGCCCGCGATAAGCTGAGAGGTACGTCTAGCCCCCTTTCTCGCGCTGCGCCCGCGCACTGACGGCCTTGCGTCAGCTGCTTCGCAGCCGTTCGCGGGCTCGACCCGGCTCCTCGCGCCGGTCGTACCCGACCTCCCGTAGCTGGCACTCGACGTCGATGCCGGGGCGAGCGGGACCTCCGCTCTCCGCTGCTGTTTCAGGGCTTGAGTCCCGTAAGGGCGCCGCTCCCAGCTGCCGTCGGGCAGTAGCCTTCCGGCGATACGGGCTTTTCGAGATTCGTGCCGCGCAGGGACCTGTCTTCTGAACCCATATGTTATAGATAGAAGAATAGTTGTCTCGTTAGAGTATCAGGATATAAAGGCCGGACCCTTCCTGGAGAAAGCGCGCCAAACCGGAATACAAGCTCGTAGCACCGGCGCTTAATTCGGCAAGCTCTCGCCTGCTCAAGCGCCGACGGCCCCTTCGTCCCGAGCGAGCCGCTCTGAGTCGGGTCTCTTGTTTCCTCGCCATCTGTGCCGTCGAGCTCGCGTTCCAGCAGCATCCGGTCCTCTTCGTCGTCAGCGCCCTCGAGCTCCCGCTCCAGCAGCTCCGTCTCGCGTTCAAGCAGCGTCCGCAGCTCGTCGTCGTCGCCGACTCCCTCCCTACCCTCGTATGCCGCCACCTCCCAGCCCCTCGCTCGATGACGATCCCCTTCTCCTTACTGAACGGCTACTGCGTGACTTTCCGACCTTGGGACAGGTCACAACGTTCAAGAGACTCAGGCAGGCGTTGCTGAGGGACGCGCCTTCCCTGCCGCCTTCCTCACCACCCTTGCCCCCTTCCTTGCCCCCTTCCTCCCCGGGCTCTATCCCACCACAGCCACTGCCGGATGTTTTCGAAATGGATCTATTTGACGCTCCTCTGACTCCTGATTCCTCTCCGCCGTCTTCGCCCGTTTTGATTGCTGCCTCTCCTCCCGACCCTTCTGCTAACAAGAGGAAACGATCCCTTTCTCTGGGGGAGGGACAACGTCAAGCTGAGCATCCAGCTTGGCGTTTAAGAGGGGGAGCCATGACCACTCGGAGCCAGACAGCGGGAGGAGGAGCTGCTGCAGGCCAAGGGCCCCAAGTCGGGGTTGGCACGGGAAAGAAGCCCTGCCACGAACGGAGGAACGCCTCTGGAACATCCAAGAGGCGGAATCAATCCCGAATCCAACGAGGCGCCCCCTACGCTGGATCAGACGGCTCTTCAGGACGACCTTCTCCTGAATCTGAGGAGCGGGATACCCCCGAGTGCGTTATTCCCAATCCTGCATATACTTTCACTGACTTACTCAACCTATCTAGGGAGCGCAGATTCACGGGCAACGGCCAAGCGCCCAGGGTTTTACCGCAGGGAGGACAACTCCTCTCCCTCCTGTCTGCAGTCACTTCATCGGCCAATCAAGAGAAGTTGCACTGCCTCGTCCAAGCTCTTGTGTCCTCTCCACCCTTTCCTAATACCTCTTCGTCTTCCGGAGCGACTTCTCTCGTCCAAATTATCAAACAGTGTGCTGCCATAGCTCACGCTTCGGAGGTTCTCGATTTTCATTACATGATGCATTTCATTCGTCTTCGTTTAGCTTTCCATAAGTAAGGAACACCAGTGACCTCGTTTCTCTCGTTGACCTTCTTCTCTACAGTACGAAATTCACCATGAAACAGCTGGCTGCGGAATCCAAAGTTTGTGTACGGACTCTGGGAACTTGGAAGCACATAGGATCGCGATTTTTGGTCTTGGCAGGAGGGGGTACGTTGAGGAATATATCCTCTCTTGTTTCGTTTCTAATTTTTTTTAAGGGACGTTCTATATATTGCTCATAATCGCCGCCCTGGGCTTGAAAGCGAAAATGATGGACCCGACGATACTCTGGCCTGATCTAGAAAGTCTGGCAAATGCACTCAGGGATCCTCAAGGTCTGTCCCAACTTTCTATTGGTGCTGTTTGGATCCGACCTATCCACAGAAGGGGACGCTTGGGGCAACGTCGTGCGAGAGGTTCTTATACCTCAGATTCGTTGTCTTTATCATAATCCCTTTCTGAACGAAGTTACATGTTTCGGAGGAACGCCTCTTGCAGAAGATACCATATCTCAAGACAAAACGGTGTCTTTCAGCGATTACAGAGTGGATTTCAGGAATCTTCGCTCCAATGATCTGGTCGTAGATCACATAAAATTCAAGTAAGTCACCTTTTTACCCTGTTGTATCTTCTGATGCTTTTACCCAGTGCTCTAGCTTTGCGCCCGAGATCGTCGGTTTGGGATCTGATAGCCCAGCCTCCCCCTACGCAGATACCTGGGTACGACTCTGGCAACGTAGCCGCCCGGACGATTTGTTGCGAGATACCTGTTCCTTCAGGTTCCACGTGCAAGGTTCCAGGGACCAGGGAGGGAGCGAGAGATTGGACCAACAGGGAAAGAGCACTTGCTGAGGCTGGGAAGAGGGTTCATTCGGTGGAAGAACTAGAACGAGAGGTGCGTCTTCAAACTGTCCTGACCAAGAACTTGATATAACTTGCCCTTGGAGCTCAACGCCATTCATACTGGGGATAAGACCGATGCGTATGTGAGATTCGACACCGCCCTCTGTCAAGGGTCAGTCAAAACGTACCCAGAACTTTATTTTCGCTAATTCCTGCTATAGAGGCACTTTGGACATTAGGGGCGTGGACGGGGAAGACGTCGCTCTTATAGTAACGGATCTGCCAGAAGCCCTCGGAACTCAACTGGCTTCTTTGCCCGATTTGCTCAATGCTGCTCTAGGCGATGGCTTATACGAGACGGATTCCAGACTCTTGGACTTCACAGTGGAGGCAATCCACTTGGAGCCTTGCTATAATAGGTACAGTGAGAATGTTAGAGACCCAGTTTCAATGCGTACCTTTTACTGACGGGAAAGACAGGGCGAAGGAGCGCCTTCGGATACTGTCCACCCCCATTTTATCAAGAAAACCGGAGTTGAAAGGGCTAATCACGGGCAACGCGTCCCGAGACCTTGCCAAGAAATCGTCAAAGATCCCATGGCTTACCATTGTGTGGCAGTCATACTTCAGGAGCTCTGCAAACATCTGGCCAACAAGGTCTGTTTTCCAAGGCTCACAGGTTTACGGGCGGCTACTGAATTCCGCTCCTCAGCTGTACCAGCACCGGCCTGAATTTTCGGCCACTCTGGAAGCCTACGTCAAGGTTCTACCCTTCAACGAGGCTTGTCCTTTCGCCCCTTTCGGCGGCATTGTCATCAATTTCAACGCGTGCTGCGACGGTCATCTAGACGGCTTGGACTTGGACAAAAAATGCGTGGTGATTCCCCTGATGAGGAACTGCAAAGGCGGAGGCTTAGTCCTTCATGAAGCAAGACTCGTTCTAGATCTGCAGTCAGGCCACATGGTTCTTTTTTCATCGGGAAGGTTCATCCATTTCAATCTTCATTACACGGGTATCCGAGCGTCGTTGGTTTTCCACACCGATGTGCATAGCAGAAGGTGGACAGAGAAGGCAAATGGTTGGGAAGGGCAGTACGGTGTTTCGATGGAAAGTGCCGTGAATCAGGTTACGCAGGAGTAAACTAAGCTAGTAGTAGTAGCTGCAGCTACGATTCCCTTAATTCGCGTCGTGGGTCATGTGACTAATATCAACTTCTGCTTTCTGCCTGTTCTTCGTCGGCGTCTCTTCTTGCAGCTTGGAGTTCATTACCTCTAAGGTCAGTCTGTTGCACTTGTTATGTCCTCGTCCTTAGTATCATTCTATCCAATTTGAACAAGAGTACAGTGGCTTCGTCGAAGGGGAGAGTCAAATGGGAGAGTCGGTAGCGCCCATGAGGGCCCCAACGCCGGCAACTGCTTGCGCCTAGGAGCCGCTCTTGGGGGTCAACGCAAGAGGTCCTTCAAGAAGGGTTGGGAGATGTCCGAGGTCGGTCCCCTCCTGCGCGACGCTACGATCTGACTCCGCCGTTTTATCTACCAGAAGCACTCTTGTACGAAGGCGTACGGTCTCGACCTTGGCAAGCTCATCATCCTTATCATGGTTGTTGTGTCCTGCCCGCTGGTGGCAGACCATCCCCCTGTCAAGACGACGCAGGTAGTCCTCCACGAGAACGTCGAGAGGATCAAGCAAAAAAAGGACTCGTCCGAGCTCCTTATCAATCTAATAGTTGTCTGTCCCCACCTTCATCTGCATTCCTTTGCTGACAAACTTTCCATCAGAGCCCCGGCTTTCAGCTGAAGTTATCGCTCCCCTTGTTCTCGTCGACACCGTAGACAGCGTCTGCGTCCAGACCGAGACTGTCCTTCGCCGGGCGCTCGGCGAGCGATCATCAACGAGGCCGACCGCGTGCTCCTGGAGCTGCAGATCACCATGGAGGACCTCTACCAGTCCTTGGCGCGTACGATCGAGAACGGTGCTACCGGCGCGGCTTCTCCGTAACCGTCGTCCAGGGCCCAAGCTACGTGCCCGGCGCGAAGCAGTGCACCCTCCTCATGGTGTGCCACGCGATGGAGGCGCCTGCCGATTGCCCCGATGGGAACGTCCTGGGCCTCGTCGGTGTCGACCAGTTCGCTGAAGAGCGGGAGGCTTACGGCGTCTCTGACGGGGCGCAACATCTGCGTGGTGGAGCTTTCCGTCGCACCTGTCGTGCAGCTCGCGGTCGAGGTCAAGGATCTCCTCGAAAGCGACGACTGGGTGTTCTTGAACGCGGCGCTGCAGACGCTCACGCAGCTCCCGGCGCTGGGGCGCCTGCGCTTGGCGCCGGCGGATCTCCCAAAGCTTGTCAAAGGGCTGATCCGTCTCTCCAAGTCCGATCCGTGTCCGCAGATATCCGTCGGATGAGCACCTTGTCGGCGTGGCGGGCGAGCTGCACCTCGAGGTCGTCTTGAAGGCGAGTCCCCTTCCCTGTAAGTAACGTACGCTCGCTCAATGCATGCACAGGACCTGGAAGAACTCCCGGCCGCGCCGTGCCGTTCGAGGTCTCGCAGCCCGCCGCGCCGTACCACTGGACCGTCTCCGCCGACTCGTCCGTCGTAGCGCTCGCCAAGTCGTTCAACAAGCACAACCACCTGCACCTCATGGCCTCGCCTCCCGGGGACGAGCTCACCACGACCATCGAGAGCGGCAAGATTGGTCCACGAGACGACCTGCAAGATCTGGGTGTTCGGGCCTGACACGAACAGCGCCAACGGGCTCGCAGATCTGGTCTTTGCCGTGAACCCAAACGGCGGGCGCCCGGACGTACGGAACCATTTGGGCGCAGGGGTACGTGACGGGGAGGGTGTCGGAGCTCGAGTGGGTGGGGGTGGGGCGGAGGAGGGAAGATGCCCTGCCACCTGCGCCGTTCGTCCCCGCTTTTGTCCCACCGGCGGCCCCGACTATGCCCCTGCGCTCACCTCGCTCGCCCGCGAGTCCCGCGTCACCGACCTCCACGAACCCTCTGAAACAGAGCGGCGTGCAAGACGTGCTGGTCTTCGACACCGCGGACGGCGTCCTGAGTCTACGGCGCGTTACCATCGCGCTCGGGGCTGCCAATCAGTGTGTCGTTGCCTATTGGGCGACTTATGGGGACTTATGGGGACAAGCATGAGCACGAGCCCGCCGGCGTGTGCCACGCCGTATCCACGTGGTCATCAGCATTTGCGTAGTGCTGCCGCTGACGCAGCGCCTGGGATGGACCTTGGTGGACGGGAGGCGGTGGTGGCAATCTGGAGCCTGCGACGAAGGCGCGGATGGGCGGAGATACGGAAGGCGAAGTTTGGAGATACGGCGGTGGAGGAGGGCTTGGAGATGCCTTCTGTCAAGCAAGAGTACGTCGGGCTTCTAGTACCTAAATTCATGCTAATCATCTTCCTTCAGCTGGCTCTCTCAAGCTGAGCTGTCGACGTTCTCGAGCGCGCCACAAGTCCTCCCGCGGTCCTTCTACCTTTTGCATCAGTTCTCTTTCCATACGCTCGGCGAGGACTACCACACGCTTATCCGACAGTACCAGTTCGTCGTTGGTGGCGCCAAGATCGATGTACGGCGCGAGGTGGAGGTCAGCGCGGTCACGCAGGGCCCTGGCGGCGAGTAGTTTGTCGAAGGATACTCATCGTCGCCCCGTGAGATCCGGCGCCGTTCCCGCGACTCGGCCTCGTTCGACGAGCCTCTCGCAAGCGCCTTGGCAGGCGACGCGCACTATGCGAGACCGCCGCCCGTCCTGCCGATGTTGCCTAACGGAACCCCCGCGTCGTTCCCCCCGATGTCACTGTTCGAACTAACTCACAGCCTCAACATGAGCTTCACCAGCTTAGCTTAGTTTTAGACCCTGTACTGTCCTACTAGTTCTGGCAGCTCTTTACTTACCTATGCAGTACCTCTATAGTAACAGGATTCTATAGATTGCTTAGCAGGGGAGAATATCAGGAACTACAGAGAGCTTATGATAAGAGTCCTCAAATATGGTGCTGGAACCGTCCTCAACACCGCGGTAAGATGCACGGTAAACTGCGGTACCAAAGACTGCGGTTTTCGGGTCGTACCACGGTTGAAAACCCGTGACACCGTACCCGTAGTGTCACGGGTGCGGGTCCGCGGGTGGCGGGTACGGGTCGGCCCGCCGGCCCGCGGTATCCACCCGTGTCACACACTAACGGTACAAGCCTGTCGGAGCGCCGCGCCGACTCGCCGAGCCGTCGAACACCCACACGGCGGCGGAATGTTCTCCGCCCCGACGTCGCGTGTGCGCCCCGCAAGTCCCGCCGTCAACGCGGATGTCACGCCCACCCTCGCAGCGCTGCCAGCTAGCGCCGGCAAACCCCCTACCTACCTACGTCGCAGCCGCCCGGCGCAAGCCCACGCCCGTCCTCGGCTTCGAGTCCCTCGTCCCCGCCTTCGAGCCCGTCGCGCGCTCGCACGTCCAGCGCCTACCTACGTCGCCGCCGCCGGGCCTACCTACGTCACCGCCACCCGTCCACACCGCCCGCGCCTTCCCACCGCCGCGCAAATCCCCGCCCCAACTCCGTCCCCGCCCGCAAGTCCAGCGCCACGGACACTTCCTCGGCGTCCTCCCCGGCGATCTCGAGCAGGTGCTCTCGTACAAGACGAAGCTCGTCAAGAAGGAGCTTTGCACGGTGTTCCTGGATCCCGACGGCGCATCCGACCATCGCGACGAACTCGCCAAGACGTTGTACTCGCTCCTCTTCACGTAGCTCAATGAGCACATCAATCAGCGCCTCTGCAAGGAGGATTTCTCGACCTTCATCGGTCTCTTCAACCTCCCTGGCCCACAGAACCTGTCCTCGCGCCCCAACTCGCTCGATCAGTTCTGCATCAACTTTGCGAACGAGCGCCTGCAGGCGTTCACCCAGCAGCGCCTCTTCGAATCGCACGTGGCGGAGTACACGGCTGAGGGCATCATCCCGCGCTGGGTGCCCGCCGCCGTCCCCTATCTCGACAACGGCGAGTGCATCCGCCTGCTCCAGAACCGTCCGGGCGGGCTCGTCCATATCATGGACGACCAGGCGCGCCGCGCGCCGAAGAAGACGGACCACACGATGGTCGAGGCGTTCATCAAGCGCTGGGGGAACCACAGCAGCTTCAAGACGGGCGGTGCCCTCGACCGCTCGGGGTTCCCCACCTTCACGATCAGCCACTTCAATGGGCCCGTGACCCACAGCGCGGAGATTTTCCTCACGCGCAACACGGACACCCTCAATCCCGACTTTGTCAGCCTCCTGCGCGGCGAGACCGGGAGCGAGACGGGGGGGGGAGCGTCAACCCGTACGTTCGTAAAGGGGCTGTTCAGTGGCCGTGCGATCGTGACGCAGGCGCATCCGCGGAACGAGGACACTATCGTCGCGGTGTGATGCGGACTGCGGCGCTACCGAGGGAATGGGTGTGGGTTTCGGTCGGTGGCCTGTTCGTCCTCTAGGGGGTTTGTAAGAGCGTGGTCCCTAGGGCGTCTGGCACGTTGTAGGCAGGCTTATAGGCAGTGAAAACCGCGGGTGTGTGTGTGTGCGTGGGTTGGGAGCGCGAGGCTCTTGTGGTTTTGTGTGGAAAACCGCGGTTGGCGCAGGAAAGTCGCGGTTTGCCGGGCTATGTCAGTGAAGAATACGGTGTAGAAAGTGAAGATACCTGTTCCGCTAGGACGCAATGTCGCCGATGCGCTCCTTCAGAACCTCCAAAGCCTCAGTGCTTCGACCTAATCCAATGCCTCTCCCCTTTGAACGGGGCACGTGATCGTGTCGGTGGGCGAACCAAGGGGTTCGCTCGCGAGTGACTTTGACGTCAACGGTCTCCGGTGCGGAGGGTGAGTCCGGTCGTTTGGTAGACGATTTGCTAGGGGGAAATCCGCGGTCGAACCCTTCCACTACGACACGGAAGGACCTGTGTAGGAAGAAATGTCGCGACGCGGTGCGGGGTGTGTGAGCGCGAGCCTGGTGGCTTTTCAGGCTGCGTGAGGGTGGGAGTAGAGTGCCCTGGAGGACAAGCTTTGAGATGCGAAGAAGGTGTGGTCGTGGTCAATCCTTATTGGTGTGGGTTTTAGATACACAAAGTAGTGGGGGAGAATCCTAGCCCAGGAGTGAACTACTGAAACGCCCCTCCCTTGCCTGTCCTTTATGCCTTGCTCGCACCGCCTTCTCGAGACGCGCTGATAAGCCGCTAGAAAAACCAGCTATGAAACACGCACTTTTTGCGATTTACAGCGCGCATCTAAGAACCAGCACATCTCCGTGTGGCTGGTTAAATCAGGATTATTATCCACCAAACCAGGAGGCTTAGAACATCCACTCTGCGAAGTAAGGTTGAAGCCCCAGACCTACGAACCTTAGAACCCACAAAGTTTTATCGTGCTTAGCTGGAATACGCGACGCGCCGGGGTCACGTGACATGTCATTAGACCAGCGGAGATGTCCGAAGGAGATTAGGATTGTTCGTCTAAGATTATCGGAATCTTAGGGGTACATCCCGTAGAAACCTATAGTATGTGGTACCGTTGGAAAGCTACGGCCCAGCGCTACCTAAGTAACGAAGAGAGAACGTAAAGGGAGGAGACCAGGGCTAAGAAATGCACCACACAACTCGTTCAACAGGAGTTGTCCTATACCGATCGAGGGGTTAGAAACCTAGGAACCGTAACAACCCCAACTCTCAAGACAGACACCTAGGGGGCGCGGCCCACCAATCACATAAACCGCGCAGCATATCCGACGACTATTTAATAAGCAATGTATACCAAAGTAGTCGATCATCGTTTGTAATTGTAAATACCTGTAGTATAAAAGACCAGAGGAGCAGAGAGGACGGCACTGAATCGGACCCCAGTTCGTGTACGAGGCAACTACCATTGTCCCTCATCACAGCTAGGATTTGGTTGAGGGCTTTACTCTGGAATTCCGCTGTCTTGCGATAGTGTCCCGAATTAAAGTTTCTTTTGATAAATCGTCCGTTCTTAAGATCGTCGAGCTCCGTGCTAAACCGTATCCGTCTCCGTTGAATCCGCTCCGTAACTCCGAAGTACTCCGTGTCCGTTGAACTGGGAATTTTGAGATCCGAAGTCATTCCGAAGACCGTTTATCCGCTCCGATAAAGAGAATCAGGCAGAAGCCTTTAAAACCTTGCCGGCCTTAAAAACCGTACCTTGCATATAGCTGTGAAGCTTAAAATCTAAAGTCCCACAAGACTCATACTCCTAAGAATCTTGACTCTGTCAAATTCTACGGACGAGACTATACCATAACCAACTTGGAAGTTCCTCTCTTACGAGACCTTTCTTGTGCAGAAACCTTAAATCTTGACTTGGAGCTCCTTAGACCTACACTTGTGTCTAATAAGACCCGATCTCGTCAGATAAACTTTGGTGCAGTAAAGAGGTGTTTAGTGGATTAAGTCCAGGTTTCCGGGGGTTGTGCTAGAGTGCATCTGTTTAGTCAGAGGACGATAGTGCGATAACTTGGTTGGTTGGGTTTAGTTTGTTTTTCATTTGCACGCTTAGTTTCTGAGCAACCGTTTCATCTGGAGCCCACCGCGAGGGGGTTTCGAGAAGAGATTTTCAATCTCTGCATAAAGAAATTATCTTTGAGATATTT
The DNA here is from genome assembly GCA_029282135.1 of Mycena belliarum. Classification (NCBI taxonomy): domain Eukaryota; kingdom Fungi; phylum Basidiomycota; class Agaricomycetes; order Agaricales; family Mycenaceae; genus Mycena; species Mycena belliarum. The sequence goes on from JARJCN010000066.1 coordinate 281,254, forward strand.
CGAGTCATCCGTGGCTTAGTTTTCGAACGAGAAGTCAAGAAGGAATCTTGAGTCCTAAAAACTCTGAAACCTTAGACAACTGTTTTAGAGCGCACATTTGGCAATCCAGGCAAATCTGTCCATAAACAGATAAAACCACGTCTTCGCAAGACTCAGACCACGAGTCAAACGAGGAAGAATCCGTAGAGTTCGAAGGTTCTGGGAATTTACCAAGTACATATTGGGATATTCCTGGAAGTAGAACTTCTGCCCGCTCCGCTGCAGCCAGAATTGTTGCACCCCTAGAAACCGCCTCTAGAAGACGAGTTTCAATTCCCGAGAAAGCTAGAGCCGAAGCATCTGCTAAGACTCAGAGCCGTATAGACGCGAATTTAGGACGAAGGTCTAAGAACGTGAACCCTATTGCCGCTACCGCGAGCACTAGTCGAAACCAAGGAGCAGCCATAGCTTCTACCAGTAAAAACCCCTCTGTTTCGAGACCGGCTTCGCCAGTTTCAAACACTTCGTTCCAAACGAATATACCTAGAACTCCAGTAGTTCAAATAAATCAACCAGTACCGAGTGCCGTCCCAGTTGTTAAAACCAGGATGTCAGGAGTTGCTAGTTTCCGTGTACCGGTCCCTTGGGACAGGAACGCACCAAGTTTCGATGGAGAAACCGCTGGGAGTCTTAAGCTTTATATTCGCTACTGTCACAGTATTGTGGATCAGGCGGATATAACAGACTTAGAAGGACAGAAGAAAGTATTCCTGAATTACTTGAACGATGATGACATCCGAGAGCAGTTGGAGAATATTGCGTCGTACAAAACTGGGACCTTAGATCAATGGATTAAAGATGTGGAAGCACTTTATCCAGAGATTGAGGACTTTAGTGTTGGATCCCTAGAGAAGTTGCGAAAGATCTGCAGACACTTCAAACCCTTAGACCGCTCCGAACAAGGGCGTGTTAAAAGATATGGAGCTGCGTTCTTAAATGAAGCAAATAAACTACTCAAGGCTCCAGCCTTAGTCTCCAATAAGGAACTAGTGACGTATTATCTCGTAGCCTTTGATTCCGACTTTAAGAAGGAGATCAGAGGGATGATAAATTTCTCCGTGTTGTTTAAGGATTCTGGAATATTTCCAGCAGGATCCGTTGTACCAGCCGTTGCATCAGCG